>CM076577.1:404908431-405131972 GCA_034641835.2 Pinus albicaulis | reverse complement strand
AAGCACCATTTTGCCGGGGGAGACTGTAATATTCCTAATTAGCACCGCTAATTGGAATATTTGATTTTTGTATAGTTTTGCCGACTATAGTTTATTAATAAATAAAAGTGAGAAAGGGGGTTTAACTCACTTAAATAAAATAAAGTGTTTCCCTAGTAGAGGCAACGTTGTAACTTAAGGGGGAGCCTTGGGGGTCCACACCACACATGAGAGGAGGCTCACGTAGCCTCTAGGAGCTTCTGCGCAGTCTTGTGAGGAGCACGTGGGAAAGAGAGGGACCACGTAAGGTTTTGAGGAGGGCCAGCGTTATAAAAGGAGGGAGAGCCATCTCATTTGGCATTCTTGTTGTTGATGATATTTGAGCTAGACTTCTGTCTTCTTGAGCACGCTGGCTGTTTAGCCTGTCTGCAGCACTGTTTAGTGCGATTGAGTGTCTCCGGTCGGAGATCTCACCCTTAGCCCCGGGGGACTTCGAGTGCCTGCTCGGGCAAGGTCTTTTCTACAGTTTCCAGTGGAGGATTTGGTTGTTGATTTGAAGAGGAGCTGGGCTTCTTTTGGTGACTGCGCAGTCCCTAGGAGAGAGGACGCAGTTCTTGGAGGTGGTGTTCTATTGCAGGGTTTTCTGCAGGAGATTCAGTGAGATTCGGTGCGGAGGTTCAGTCCTTATCTGTGGGAGATTTTCCGGGAGTTTGTGGCCCGATTTCAGCATATATCATTTGGCATCTGCGCTGGGCCTGGAGGGACAGCTTTTTTCCTTGAGGAGGGTTTCTGGGGTGATTTTCGGAGGCTGACCATTTTCTATATGGTTTCTGGGTTTTGTCCGGGCTGGTGAGTTCAGGAGTTCTATAGATTTTCAGCTCATTCCGATAAGGGGATCAGCCCCTAGCTCCAGTCCATTCCAGCAGCAGCAGTTACGGTAGTTTCTACCAGCAGCTGGGACGCAGTTTCTTGTAGCAGCCATTTCCTGTTTTCTGAGAGGGTTCTTCACTTGCCTTGTGCAAGGATAGGTGCATTTATTTTGATTATCCATTGTATCTCATTATATTCTCAGATTAATAAAATGGCTTAGCATTCCCGGCATTTTTATGTGTATTTGCTTTAAGTTCTATTTCCGGCATTTTCTATAGTCGTATGCTTGTATTCTGTCTATTTCCCTTCGCTGTCTATTTCCCTGAGGGATATTACAGAAAAACACTTTTCTTGTAGCTACTTTACTCAAGGAAGAGGTATTTGTGGAAAAACCACAAGGCTTTGAAGAGCATGACAGGGAAACTCATGTATGCAAAATAAAGAAAGCCTTATATGGGCTGAAGCAAGCTCCAAGAGCTTGGTATGCTTGCATTGATAGCTACCCGATAAAGCTTGGTTTCACAAGAAGCAATGCAAACCCAAAACTCTACTTCAAGATAATACAATGCATACATTTATTTTGGTATTGTATGTTGATGATTTATTCTTGATAGGAGGAGAACGTGTTATCCTCCAGTGTAAGAGGGAGTTAGCTTCTGAATTTGAAATGAAAGACCTTGGTTTGATGCATTAGTTTCTAGTTCTATAGGTCTGGTAAAGAACTCGTGAAATTTATCTTTCTCAAGGAAAATGTGTTGTTAAGTTTCTTAAAATATTTGCTATGGTAGAATGTAAGTCCATGCATACTCCTATGGAAATGAACTTTTAAGAAATTATTTGGCAAAGCTGCAGTACCTAAACTGGAAAATCGCACAAAGTATAAACAACTCATTGGTGCTTTGATGTTTTTGGTAAACACTAGGTCTGACATATGCTTTGTTGTAAACACTTTAAGTGAATATATGATTGATCACTTTCATGCCCACTGGATTGCTGCAAAACATGTACTCGGATAATTTCATGGAACTATCAATCTAGGATTGAAATAAACTGTTAAAAATGTAAGACTTCATGGATATAATGATGTTGATTCGGCTGGTAACTTTGTTGATAGAAAGAGCACAAGTCTTTGCTTTAGCTTGGGAGCTTCCCTAATCTCTTGGATGACGAAATCGAGAAGTCATTGCACTAAATTAAATACGGTGGAAATTTGAGTTGATTCTTCCGCTAGCATGGCCAAGAGTTTGTGGGCTTGATTGTTGAAAAAGATTTTTGAGGAACTATTTGAGCAAGTTCCCGGACACCACATTTATATATTGTGACAATAAGAGCGAGTTCGTCTTGCACCAAATATTGTGTTTAGTAATGATCCCGAGCATATTGAACATAGCAGAAAGTGCCAATGGCAGGTGATGATGATGCGAGGAGATTTAGAGATACGCTCCTCCAACACATGCAGGTTGTGTCACAGAGACTCACTGCGTTGGAGGTTAGGCAGCGGGAAACCCCAAGGGGTTTTCAAATTGGTGAGGGATCAGGCACATCCCACCGTTTGCCGGAGCATGATGCCACTCAGCATATGGCATCACATACACCCACACGTCCTACCATGCCCACTTTTCTGGATGAAGACATAGGGGCAGGAGCACAGCGGGAGCTGGAGACTGACTTTGACCAGATGGATGCCTACATTGCAGAGTACCTGGCACGTGGGCCGGCGATCAGAGATCTTATCTCATTCAGAGATTATGTTCAGCTCCAGCGTGATAGTAGACCTCACAACTTTCACAGAGGGAACAGGCGCTCACATGATGGGGGCTTACAGCGTACAGTGGACAGATTCCATCTACCGACATTTGACGGGTCATCCAGGCGCTCAGAAAAAGCTTGGGTGGACAAGTTGGATACCTCTTTCCAGCTTGACCGAGTATCGGAGAGGAAAACCATTAAAATGGTTACCTCGCACTTGGAGGATGAGGACACACAGGATTGCAGGGCGTTCGAGGATACACCTAGTGTGACATAGGACTCACCATCATTAGAGACCTCCTTGACCGTGTTGGTTGATATCGTAGTGGAGAAGGTAGAGCCTACCCCAGTAGAGCCATCCATTGAGGTGATGACTGGAGCCATGTCCGAGTCTTCAGGTGGTAGCAGCACACGACAGATGGGTGAGGTATCAGGAGATGTATCCACTTTCGATGAGGCACTAGGAGATACAGAGGTATTGGATGATGGTCGCAGACAGCAGTATCATCGGCTTCGGAGATACCTTCGAGTCTTAAAAGGGAAGGCCACATCAGTACGGGAGGCCATTTTGTTGCAGGACAAGGAGCCGGAGGGCATGAGAGTGGCTTGTGCCGAGTCGGCGGCCAAGTTGGCCCGCATTGGGGAACGACTGGATTCCTTGATGGTACAATCAGAGGGCACATTGAAGCGTCAGATCATTCCCCTTCAGGCATGCATAGATGGGACTAGCAGTGTTGTTGGGTCATCTCTTCCCATTGGAGAGAGAGAGAGGCAGAGCCACCTAGTCAGATCTCATATGTTGACTTGGATAGCAGTATGAGACGATCAGAGTTGCACAGGGTACAGCATCCACATGTTGAGAGTTATGCTTAGAGATAAAATCTTGGTACTATGAGTTTTTGTGGCCAGTGAGAGGGAGGTGATGGATCCAGTATAGCCTGAACAGATTTTCACATGGGGAAGCATAGAACCCGGGATTGGCATTGGGATCTGTGGGATTCACCGGCCATGCTTCCTGTGTAGTCACCGACTGGAGACTTTGGAAAGTACAATAGCCCAGTGTGGAGCAGGCTTCAGTCACTCCAGTACAACTGGGCCATAGCAACTCCTAGGTTGTCTGGCATGACATTCATACACTAAGGATCACAAGGGCTGCAAAACACCCAAGGTGTGAGCTTGTCGTGGAAGGAGGTGGCATCAAGGTGCCACCAGATGGCACCTTGTATGGGGCCAAGGATTCTTCACCTTTGTGTGGGGCACAGAGGACGCAGCAGAGCCGAGCAGTGGTGGTAACACTACCGACACACAGGGAGATTCACTTCTCGGACCCCTTGAGGAGTATTTGGAGTGATGATCCTTTCGTCGGCAGGTATAGTGATGCGACGATGGAGACGATGTTACCGATTGGTGGTAGTCGGACCTGTAGAGGCACAGCTCTAGGATATCACATCCAGGGATGTGTGGGAGCCTCTAGCATTGAGCGGTGGATTGCCGGTGGACATGGAGTAGCATGGTGGTGTACCATAGTGTGTGGGACTGCATTGTGGAGTAGGAGTATCCTACATCACATTGTGAGCATGCGGAGAGTGACCGATGCCTGGACACAGTCAGGGCACGAGATGGTACAGGGTGCTACAGTAGTAGCACATGGTATCCAGCAGTATACTGAGGTATGCCTCAGTGTGCAGTGGCATGTTCAGGAGTATATGGATGATCAGTGGTATGCGAGGGCATACGGTGCTGCACAGCAGGGTCTTAGAGCATTGCTTCCAGGGAGACTCATGGACAGGGACATCGGGCTTACCTTTGGGAGTAGTTCACCCAGGATCGATGGAGAGACAAAGGAGCGATACTTGGTAGTATCTGTGGGGACTCACACACCTGACTCGCTTCGACATCACTCACAGGTACAGTTGATTATGTTTTTGACCTTTGGCACTTTGGGCGTGAGCAGCAGAGTACGCGAGGTTCACCCAAGATATTTGGATGACACTCAGTACACTAGGCGAGAGACTTCTCAGCAGTGGCACTGGGTTGGTGTGCTAGTTGACAGCCACAAGTTGGGGGATGAGATGATCCTTTGCAGAGGTGGTGCATCAGTCATCACTGAGCCTACGCTTGGGGAGCAGGTCATGAGGGAGACATGCATCACTTTTCCCTCACGGCATGTCGAGAACATGCATGGGCAGAGGATACTGGGTATAGCAGAGGTAGCATCACAGTATGTGTTTGGGCTCCAGACACTGTATCGACACTTTATCGAGAGGATGGGTGCCCACATTGAGTCGATGAGGGATATGCGGCTAACATTGGGGTCAGACATCGAGGTGGGACAGTCATATGCACTGACATCGAGTACGGTGACAGCAACTGCAGGTCCGTATTCTCTAGAGGTTTTGGAGGTCGATGGGATTGTTCTGCAGGGGACCAGTAGACAGCGGGATCATGACATTCCTGATCAGGAGTGGGAGGAGTTGTTGGATATGGTGGAGCATCCATCTGTGGGTCGACACAGGGATGAGACGCAGATAGGTGTACACACAGTCAGCAGAGCTGCAGTATTTTTAGTATGTAGCACTCCCCAGGAGTACATCGATGGGGCTTGCAGCATATCTTGCCCACTTTGGCCCATTATAGAGAGAGGGGCTTCCTTCTACAGGCAGCTTTCACTGGCAGGCAGGGCGAGCAGTGGGAGTTGATTACGAGTTGGCGACAGCACTCCCGGCATGTTCCATATGCAGTTGTTATCGCTACATCAGATTCTTCTTCCATGATGGACTGGCGGGAGATCATGAGTTGGTACCCTCTTGATGTTATGGTATTCTTCGGAGGGAGCACAGTGGAGCAGGGGCCCATGGACATAGCACATGTTATAGATTCCAGCTGGCAGGGGGACACGGGTCATCATTTCTTCAGCACCCCATCCCGATTTCAGGGGAGTAGGATCAGCATGGGATGGAGTCAGGACTTGGACTGGAGAGAGGTGAGGAGTTTGTATGCAGTTGGTGGGGCAGTATATGCAGTTACAGGTGTAGTACAGCATGAGCCTGGGAGCATTGATGCCAGTTGGTGGTCTTCACCCCTGAGAGCATCAGTTATAGCTAGAGATAGTGCGCAGCCTGAGCCGTGGGACTTGGGCGATGATTGGCCTTGGTGGCATTGTGAGTTGAGAGGACTGTCGGTCAGTGAGAGATCAGTTTGGGATCCTGGCATTGAAAGGACCCTTCATGTCAGGGTGATCCAGAGGTCAGAGAGGGTTCAGTGGCACATCTGGGACCCCGGCACATTTTGCAGTGTTAGTGGGGAGCATCGGCTAGGGAGGAGGCTTGTTCAGGCATTGTTGGAGGACAAGCAGTTTTTGCCGGATGAGGATGCCACTTGGGAGAGCGAGGAGATTTTGCAGTGCAACATCCATCACTTTAGTTGCTTGAGGACAAGCAACATTTTGCCGGGGGAGACTGTAATATTCCTAATTAGCACCGCTAATTGGAATATTTGATTTTTGTATAGTTTTGCCGACTATAGTTTATTAATAAATAAAAGTGAGAAAACGGGTCTAACTCACTTAAATAAAATAAAGTGTTTCCCTAGTAGATGCAACGTTGTAACTTAAGGGGGGAGCCAAGGGGGGCCACACACCACGTGGAGGAGCCAATGAGAGAGAGGACGTTGGTTTTGGAGGGAAACCAATGCTATGAAAGGTGGAGGAGCCTCCTCATTTGGGCATTCTTGTTGTTGATGATATTTAAGCTAGACTTCTGTCTTCTTGAGCACGCTGGCTGTTTAGCCTGTCTGCAGCACTGTTTAGTGCGACTGAGTGTCTCCGGTCGGAGATCTCACCCTTAGCCCCGGGGGACTTCGAGTGCCTGCTCGGGCAAGGTCTTTTCTACAGTTTCCAGCGGAGGATTTGGTTGTTGTTTTGCGGAGGAGCTGGGCTTCTTTTGGTGACTGCGCAGTCCCTAGGAGAGAGGACACAGTTCTTGGTGGAGGGGTGCTATTGCGGGATTTTCTGCAGGGGATTCAGTGTTATCCGGTGTGGTGGTTCAGTGTTTATCAGTTGGAGGATTTCCTGAGGAGTTTGTGGCTTCATCTCAGCATATTTCGTTTGGCATCTGCGCTGGGCCTGGAGGGACAGCGTTTTTCCTTGAGGAGGGTTTCTGGGGTGATTTTCGGAGGTGGTCCATTTTGTCTATGGTTTCTGGGTTTTGTCCGGAGCAGCGAGTACAGGTGATCTATAGATTTTCAGCTCATTCCGGCGAGGGGATCAGCCTCTAGTTCCAGTTCATTCCAAAAGCAGCAGTTTACGGCAGTTTCTTCCAGCAGCTGGGACGCAGTTTCTGTAGCAGCCATTTCCTGTTTCTGAGAGGGTTCTTCACTTGCCTTGTGCAAGGATAGGTGCTCTTATTCTGATTATCCATTGTACCCATTTATATTCTCAGATTAATAAAATGGCTTAGCATTCCTGGCATTTTATGTGTACTTGCTTTATATTCTATTTCTGGCATTTTTCTATATAGTTGTATGCTTGTATTGTTGTCTATTTCCTATTCGGGATATTACACAATCTCTGCAATATTCCCAAAATCTCTAAAAACAGTACTCCAAAATCTCATGGAATCCTTCCTCCCGTGAACTCTCAGCACCCCTCCTCCCATCTGTGCAATTATAAAATTCGAATTGCCCATCCAACATTTCAACTCTCCCTCGCACTTTTGTTTCTACATGAGAACCTTGCTTTCCTAGCTGCGTTTTTCGTTGTCTCTCCTCGGCTTTTTCTAAGCTTTTGCTAGCCCACCCACACGCACAGCGTTTCCCTTATCTCTCCAATCCACCTCAACCCTGCTTTAAACTTAGCTTTTAACCTCAATTCACTGCCAGCACGCTTTCAAGCCTCCTCTCTTTGCTCATTTGTGAACTGGCCTCTCCCATCATCGCTGGCAGCAACGCTTTCAAACTATAGCCTGCATTACCATAAGTCTGCGATCAGCAAGGGGACTGTATCAAACTCAAAGAGAACTGCAGGCATATTAAGAGTAGCGCATTAGAGGACATCATCAATGGAAGAGGGAGCATATACTACACGCAGCATCAACAGCGAAAAGACATAGATGGATTCTCTGGAGAACAGAGTACACCCTTGTGCATTCTGCAAATCTCACCAAATTGTGATAGAAAACCTCAAGAATCAGATCCAACAAGATAAAGAAAAATCCAAAGCAAAGATGGCCCATATAAGATCACAATGGAAGACATGCAATGAAGAAATAAGAACATTAAAGAACAGTTGCAGCCATCTGAAGGAATCACTGAACTTCATCAAAGAAGCAATGAGCAAAAAGTCGGAGCAAGGCTCCACATCAATGGACCAGGGGAGCAAGCATCGAGGAAGTGAGAATACTGTCAATAAATAGCTCATCAAAATCTCTGGCCACCCATGGATCTAGCTCTAAATTACCGTAGTAAACATAGTTTATTATGAAAGTCAAGTGTATTTTGCTATTATTTCAATTTGTCAAATAGTATAGTTCCAATGTAATCATATCCAGCTCTAAAAGAAGGATAGAAAAATGGGAATCAAGCAACACATCTCATGAAATAGCCCCCAAGCAGATGTCCCTCTGCATCAAACTTGGGGAATTTTGTAATGGAGAAGCACCTCTCCTCACCTACTTTTTAGAAATATAATACAACCGATCTTGTTCGGAAAAAAAAAATAACAGAGTGTGAATCTTCTAAAAAAACGAAGATCAAGTCAAATTAATCTTAGCCGTTGATTAACAATTTAATCTTGGCCGTTGAAGTCTCAACGAGAAGATTATAATAAGGACTTGATGGGGCATTTGGAAAGAACATCGAGACAGAGAAAGAATCTAGAGACCGAAATTTTTTCGTGAGCAGTGCTAAGGTCGAAGATCGATCGAGAGGATTCTCGTAGAGAGGGGCAAGGATAATGTCCGGTTGGAGATTTTCCTGAGCCGGAGAATAGACAGTATAGAAGACAGAGAGCAGTACGCAGAGAGGCAGCGTAGCAGCTACACAGAGGCAGCATAGCAGCTACGCAGAGCTAGCAAAGGCAGCACAGTAGCCTTGAGGAAGTTCGTAATTCAGCTAAGGATCAATCAAATCCAATGCCAAAGAGCTGAGGTGTGAGGCCGGAAGGGACCAGAAGGTTAGATCCAGCCAGCAGAAGAGCCAGCAATTAGAAGCCACACAGTGCCCACGCAAAGTGACGCAAAGAGTGCGCAGAGGCAGTGGAGGGTTTGACAGTTCAGGGTTTGGCTAGTTTGGGCTTCCAGTGTTAGTGTGAGGAAATCTCACTAGCTTCTTTGTCACTCAGATTTCTCTGTGGATGGCTAGCAAAGCATCCTAGATTGTATTCAGAATTACTGCAAAATATATAAACCCTCTCTCACTAGCTTCTTTGTCAGTCAGATTCTCTGTGTGGATGGCCAGCAAGGCATCCCAGATTGTATTCAGAATTACTGCAAAATATATAAACCCTCAGCTATTGCACTGGTTTTCCCGCAATGGGTTTTTCGAGGGACATTTGTCCAAAAACAACGGTGTCACATGTGTCTATGATTTACTCTTACTCAGATCTTGTTTTCGCACATTATTTTTTCCGCATTTAATTTGTGATCGTTGTAGTGTATGAGTTTTTGGTATTTATAGTAGAACATCGTAAATTATTTGTTTAAGGAATTAACAAATAGAAGAATTATCATCAGTGTTGCAGTAGGATCCTGAGTGTAGGAATTTTCACACTTATCTCATAGCAATAGTCTCTTCTATAAATGACAGGATAAAACAAAAATGAGTGGGAAAGATAATACCCCATTTGTGAGAGCAAAAGCGGCTAATCAAACTATGAAGGTACATCGTAACTCTCCATTTGTGTAGGCAATGAGGAGACAGGAGGTCACAAGACCTCATGCCCCATCTAAGAAATTTGACCTAATTAAGAACTACATAGCTAGTAGAATAGAGTGGGCCTTGTTACCACTCAAACTAGCAGGGGTCCAAGGAGGGGATCCTTGAAGGGAAACTACTAAGTCAAGGGCAACAATGGAGCAATAGCCCATTGTCGCCTTAGCTAACGCTCCCTACTCTATACGAACTTTCACCGATGGGAGGAGACCCGGTATAACAAGGATCACGAAAATGAATGGATCAATGATAGGGTGAGAGGTGATCCTAGAAGCCTATTCACAAGAGAGACTCAGATATAGAGCTTACTTGCTTGGAAAGCAACATGAAAGGCTCTCTAGGAAGGGATTAAGGGAATTCTAAGAGCTAGGGTTATAGTATATGAATTGTCAGTGAGATCCTTAGCCCCTAAAATCCTTGTGGAAGCTTGGATTCCAAGTGGTCTTTGCAGAGTTTGCTTCAATAAGTTATGGGACCAAATGGACCCCAGATTAGGCCAAAGGAACATAATTGAGCAACCAATGATATGATTGACCTAATTTGGGAGGAGAAGAGTATCAAAGAAATAATTTCTTTAAATTTGAGGCAATCATACTATGAGGTAACTGGTCTTGGGAATCTAAGGAAAAAATTTGATCTCGAGACTAGGGCTTGATATATCTCACAATCCAACCATCGAAATGGCTTCAAAATTGGAGGACACCTAGGAGACTCACCAGCGCAGTAGATGCCAAGAGATCGAAATTTTATGATGGGTGGTTTGCAAGAAATTTGATGCCCTAGGAGACCCAATGGGAATAGACCTAGAAAAGACAAAAGGTGAGGGAAAATATGAAATTTAAGGGGATCATCAGAGGAGGACCAGTGTTTTTTCCTTTGGGAGAGATGGAGTCATGGAAGATTTAGGGTTCGAATTGATTACCACTTGTCAAGGAGGCCTAAAAGCAACTTTGCTAAGCTTTAGGGCTAAATGGAAGCAGCTTCAAGGCAGCTTCAAGGTCATTTATACTTAGTTTAGCAATATTTGGTGACTTGTCAAGACAAATTCAACAAGAATGTCTCTAGGAACATTCATTCACTCAAACATGGCCCATACATGATACAACGCTATTTAGAGATGCAATTTCCACAATTTCGTTCTAAGAAAAGAAGCAAATTAACCCTAGAATAGCGAAAATCCCGACATCATGAATGTAGCAAGATAAATAACAAGAATAGCTTTAAAAACATCACTTACATGTAAGAAGAATATATCCAATCACCATTATATGCCAATCATAGAAGCTCCAAGACAAAGAAGATTATCCAAACATCGAAATTCATCCATTCATCCTAGAAATCTCATCCTCAAAAACTAGCGAAAATCTCACAAGTAGATATGATCCAATCCAAGTGATGATGATCCAAATGATTCATCACACTTTTATTTATACACTTCCTAATGAATTTGATTTAGTTAATTAGGCCTAATTTAGCCCCTAGAATAAAATAATGTGCATAATAACACTAGCTTTTGGTGACAAACCCACCAAAGAGCTCAATAATACATGAATAAGCCTCTCAAGAGGGTCAAATGATCAACTGAGTGAGTCATTGGGCCTTTGAGGAGGCCTAATGAAGTCCGAAGGGTGCCATAATGTAAGAATGGACTCTCATCATAGTGGACAAGGGGGTGGCCCCTTGTTCCCCAAGCGAAAACCCGTGGTACTCCCAAATGGGTGTGGAGGCACAAAGTCATCCTCATGGGTCTCCAAATGGATCAGAAATGCCTATAGACCATCTGTAATGGCTAGAATGATGACATAAGCCCTGCCTCTGCAGCGAGAAACAATCCTCTAGATCCTGGAACATCTGCCAAGTGTATGGTCCATTTGTGGATCCGGTTGGGCATGGTGAACCAGGTACATCATCCTCATCCAGAAGGTGAAATATGAGCAATCAACAAACACTGTTGGGGATCCGTGAAGTCATTTCGGCTATGGTGGAGGCCCATAGCTCTCAACGCTCACCCTAGAAGTGCAAATGTGGCCCTCTGGAGGGCTAGGACCCAGTATAGGGAGACCAAGCCCGAAATGGCAATCAACCTGTAATCATGCATAAGATCCAATGTGTCCCCTTTCCCTCCAATATAACAAATCATTAGAATAATCAAGTAAAAGAGCTTACAAGTCATGGAACCAGTGGGGCACTTCATGGTGGCATGCCCTTCCATAGTGGGCTTTGGTATGTATAAGTGTCTCAAAGTTCAATAGTTGGTTAGCCAAAGACCATATTGTGGTTTCAACCTTTAAAGGGGATAACATGTCCATGGTGCATCCTTCAAGTGGTAGGTGGCAAATGATATAATGATGGAATGGAATGGGGATTAGGGAAAACATCCAAACCACATGCTAAGGTGTTAGGGTATCCAAAATAAGGGAAGCCCACACTTGGGTATACAAGTGTAGGATTGTGGTACATGAGTTAACTCGGCCTTTATTTTTCCACCCTTCTTCATATGCCTTTTTCCTTTTATTGATTTTTCTTCATAATTGCTTGGGGCTCCAGGGGATAGAGAGCATGATGTTTAAGATGTGGTAGTGAATACCCACTTAAGGTGGGGCGTTTCATAGCCCACCAGGGGTTGGGACAATCATGGGTTCCTTAATGATAGAGGGGGCTCATCTAGGGCCCATAGGAACCAGGGTGATGGCCATGGGTAAGGTGTAGAGCTCATGTTTGGCTTTTTCCCACGCACTAAATTTGTATGTCCCAGCCATCTTTTGCATTTTGTGGTACATTTCCTGTTGAGAGTGGCCAAATTATGCTTTTACTTTTCTTTTTAGTTGCATCAACCTTCGAGGCATTGTTCCAGACCTAACCCAAGGTGTCGGCAAGGGGAGGGTGAGGCTAACCCTATGTGGACCAAGTGGACACATGTGGACCCGAATGGGAAAAAAGATCAATGGGGCTAAGATGAGTGGAAGGGAGTGATGTAGGTGGTATGAGAAGTGGGAACACGCAACCAAAATCAATATTTCCTGTGTAGTGCAAACTTAAAAGCCAAATGGTCAATAAAAGAGATCCCACGAGACTAGGATACAAGGGTAAACATGAAATCGGGCAATGGAGACAAAAATATAAGCCTAACCCACTCTTTCTGCCAAATCCCCCCGCCAATCCATGTCCAAAAGTGCCCATGAGAAGTAACGAAAATTTTAAATTACTCAATTACACCAATGAAAAGCCATATCTTTGGGGTCGGAAGGCCCACCTTCAAACATACATTCATGACAAGTGGTTGAGGGACCACACAGCTGGCTCAGGTGGCAGAGAAAATGGCACATCGAGCTATCTGGCGACTTCAATGGGCTATTGGCTGAGAACCATCTAGGAGAAAAAAATTCTCCTATATATACTACCCACAAGTGGTGGGTAACATCAAGCTCCGACTGGGATATGATGTCTCGGAAAATTGTGTGAAGCCAAATTTCGTCATTAAGTTTAGCAATGTAGTAATAATCCTCCCCAACTTTCCCATGAATCTTGATGGGAATTGGGTTTTTAATCAACCAAGACCACATCCCCAACCTTGTACTCCTTTTTCGGCTTCCACCTTTTATTTGCCTTGTGATTCGATCGTTTAAGAATGCGGACTTACTGCGAAGGGAGGATGGGAGAGGGCTTCTCACTCTCATGTGTCTTATAGTATGGGATTGGTCCTGACTTGACCACATGAGACGGATAAATAGGCTCTCTATAAAGGATGAAGGGGCTTCCATCGAATGGAGATATGGTAGCGTATGATAGGTCCATTTGAACACGTCCCCAGACAGTGGCTTCCCACTTCCTAGATAGGAGCATCCCCCATACATCAAGGATATTAATGACCACAACATCCATAAGCAAAGATATATCAGGTTTCATAGCTAAAGAAACCTTGAGGTCTTTTATGAGACCTTCCACTTCCACGGGTTTGGAGTTAAAACCACATACCTTCTTATATGGTCGAGTGATGTTAAGACCCATTTGCTTCATGACTTTTAGAGGCATGATGTTTGCGGAAGCCGCTGAGTCTAACATACAATTATGCAACAGAAGGTCATTGATGGCTAAGTTAAGCGTGAATGGCTCATGTCCTGGGTTTAAATTAGGGAGGTGAATGTTTTACAAGCCTTCAGGTAATTCTTCCTCTTCGAAGCCCAAGGATTTCTTGATTTGTTGTTATTGCTCAGGAAGTTTTGCAATCTTCTTTAGGGGAACTGGCACAGTTATTTTTCCTATAGTAGTCTCTATATCAATGTTAAGCCTGACCTGTTTTCCCTTTTCCGTCCCTTTGATGGTTTGTTTCCTTTAAGAATCATTTTTGGGATTTGCCTTCTTTGAGGGATCCTTCTTAGGAGGGTTTTTAAGGAGAGGTTCTTTAGGAGGGACCTACGTGGGAGTTGAACTGTCTTTGTTGGATTCCTTGGAGGTTGTTGGGTACTTATTGATTTCTTTTCGTGAATATTGGACCCCTTTGAATCTTCCACCATCATTGGAATTGAGAATTGGTTCTTTCTTTTCTTCTTTAATGACATCCTCACTAATCGAGGGGTGAATCTATGAGCCACCTAGTAAAATATTGAAGACGTCATATTCCACAAGGTTTGCTTGGCCATCGACTTCTTCATCTTCACTTTCATCCTCATCTTCATCCTCATCATTTTGTTCCTCCTCAGAAGACGAATCTTTCTCCACCGCATTTGTCGAAGCCAAAGTGTTGGGGACTTTGGATGAGCTAGGTTTGTCTTTCTCATTTTTTTTCTAGTGAAGGGATTTCCTTTTGGGATGTAATTTGATTTTTGGGCCTTCTCCAAGGCAATGAGTTTGTTCATGTAGAGCCTATCGTGTGCATGCATTTCTTCATTTATTTTCTCCATTCCTTTGAGGATGACTAAGAGGGTCTCTCTGTGTTGATCCTTGGATTTTTCTTTCTTAGCCTCAGCCTTGGCTCTTAGATGTTCATTAGCATCCATCTTAGAGATTCTTAAGTTTTCTTCAACTTCCATTGCTATCTCTTTTGCCTCGGCTAATGTGGAAGGTTTCTTGTCCCTTATTGCATAGGTTAGGTGACCACCCACAACTTTGATGAATCTATCTAGAATATTAGCATTGGGAGGCCTCAAGTGATCGAGGATATCCTCGACTATCTTATCAATTTTTTTTATGAATTCATGGATTTCTTCCTTTCCCCTAATTATTTCGTAAAACTTGTCAATGTTAAAGGTTCCTTGTGCATTACCTTCAAATTGGTCAAAGTCATCTATGCATCCCAAGGGAAGGCTAAGGTACCATTACCTTGCTTGTCCTTCAAGAGACAAAGCAAAGAGCATCATAACCCTATCTTCATCAAAAATCATCCTAGACAAGTGACAGTATAAAACTCATGCGCACTTTTGGTAGCATCGCCACTGAATTTGGGCAATCATCTATTGTAGTTTTCGGGTAATGGTTTGGGATCATCACTCAATTTCAAGGGGACAAAGACACTAACCAAATTCCTTTCACTTTTGGTCATCTTGGGTCGGTCTTGATTTGGGTCAGTGCTAGAGGTAGGTGTCATCTTTGGGGTAGGTTCACTGACCTTTTCAAATTTCGGGAGAAGAGCAGTTCCAACAGGTGATGGAGTTCGTTCTCTCCTTGCAGCAGCCCGAGTTAAAGGAGGAATATTTGCCACCTTCAAGCAAACTAGGGGTTTTGACAATGAATGGAGTTGCCAGAGGAATATTTAAATTATCGTCAATGAATCAATTCCTCAATGATTCACTAGGGAGGCAGACCTGCTTCCTCCCCGACAACGGCACCAAAATGTTACTACTGAAACTAGCAGGGGTCCAAGGAGGGGATCCTTGAAGGGAAACTATTAGGGGCAACAATGGAGCAATAGCCCACTGTCACCTCAGTTAAGCCTCCCTACTCTTTACGGACTTTCACCGATGGGAGGAGACCTGGTATAACAAGGATCAAGAAAATGAATGGATCAATGATAGGGTGAGAGGTGATCCTAGAAGCCTATTCACAAGAGACTCAGATATAGGGCTTACTTGCTTGGAAAGCAAGATGAAAGGCTCTCTAGGAAGGGCTTAGGGGAATTCTAAGAGCTAGGGTTATAGTATATGACTTGTCAGTGAGATCCTTAGCCCCTAAAATCCTTGTGGAAGCTTGGATTCCATGTGGTCTTTGCGGAATTTGCTTCAATAAGTTATGGGACCACCAGGGACCAAATGGACCCCAGATTAGGCCAAAGGAACATAATTGAGCAACCAATTATATGATTGACCTAATTTGGGAGGAGAAGAGGACCAAAGAAATAATTTCTTTAAATTTGAGGGAATGATCCTATGAGGTAACTAGTCTTGGTAATCTAAGGGCAAAATTTGATCTCACGTCAGAATGGCTTCAAAATTGGAGGACACCTAGGAGACTCACCAGCGCAATACATGCCAAGAGATCGAAATTTTATGATGGGTGGTTTGCAAGAAATTTGATGCCCTAGGAGACCCAATGGGGCTAGACCTAGAAAAGGAGAAGGTGAGGGAAAATATGAACTTTAAGGTGATCACCAAAGGACCAGTGCTTTGTCCTTTGGAAGAGATGGAGTCATGGAAGATTTAGGGTTTGAATTGATTACCACTTGTCAAGGAAGCCTAAAATCAACTTCGCTAAGCTTTAGGGTTTAATGGAAGCAACTTCAAGGTCATTTATACTTCGTTTAGCAATATCTGGTGACTTGTCAGGACAAATTCAACAAGAATGTCTCTAGGAACATTCATTCACTCGAACATGGCCCATACATGATATAATGATATTTATCAATGCAACTTCCACAATTTCGTTCCAAGAAAAGCAGCAAACTAACCCTAGAATAGTGAAAATCCCAGCATCATGAATGTAGCAAGATAAATAATAAGAATAGCATTAAAAATGTCACTTACATGTAAGAAAAATATATCCAATCACCAAGATATGCCAATCATAAAAGCTCCAAGACAAAGAAGATTATTCAAACATTGAAATTCATCAATTCATCCCAGAAATCTCATCCTCAAAAGATAGCGAAAATCTCACAAGTAGAAATGATCCAATCCAAGTGATGATGATCCAAATGATTCATCACACTTCTATTTATACACTTCCTAAAGAATTTGATTTAGTTAATTAGGCCTAATTTAGCCGCTAGAATAAAAAAATGTGCATAATAACAATAACCTTTGGTGACAAACCCACCAAAGAGCTCAATAATACATGAATAAGCCTCTCAAGAGGGTCGAATGATCAACTAAGTGAATCGTTGGGCCTTTGAGGAGGCCTAATGAAGTCCAAAGGGTGCCATAATGTAAGAATGGACTCTCGTCTTAGTGGACAAGGGGGTGGCCCCTTGTTCCCCAAGCAAAACCCTGTGGTGCTCCCAAATGGGTGTGGGGGCACAAAGTCATCCTCATGGGTCTCCAAATGGATCAAAAATTCCTGTAGACCACCTGTAAGGGCTAGAATGATGACATAAGCCCTGCCTCTGCAGCGGGGAACAATCCTCTAGATCCTGGAACATCTGCCAAGTGTATGGTCCATCTGTGGAGTCGGTTGGGCATGGTGAACTAAGTGCATCATCCTCATCCAGAAGGTGGAATATAAGCAATCAACAAACACTGTTGGGGATCCGTGAAGTCATTTCGACTATGGTGGAGGCCCATGGCTCTCAACGCTCACCCTACAAGTGCTAATGTGGCCCTTTAGAGGGGCTAGGACCCTGTATAGGGAGACCAAGCCTGAAATGGCAATCTACCTGTAATCTTGAATAAGATCCAATGCGTCCCCTTTCCCTCCAATATAACAAATCATTAGAATAATCAAGTAAAAAAGCTTACTAGTCATGGAACCAGTGGGGCACTTCATGGTGGCATGCCCTTCCATAGTGGGCATTGGTATGTATAAGTATCTCCAAGTTCAATAGGGGGTTAGCCAGGGACCCTATTAGGTGGTTCCAACCTCTAAAGGGGGTGACATGTCCATGGTGCATCCTTCAAGTGGCAAGTGGAAAATGATATAATGATGGATTTGAGTGGGGATTAGGGAATCCAGACCACATGTTGAGGAGTTAGGGTAGCCAAAATAAGGGGAGCCCACACCTGGGTATATAAGTGTAGGAGGGCCAAATCATGGTACATGAGTTACCCCGACCTTTGTTTTTCCACCCTTCTTCATATGTCTTTTGCCTTTTATTGATTTTTCTTCAGAATTGCTTGGGGCTCCAGGGGATGGAGAGCATGATGTGTAAGATGTAGTAGTGAATACCCCCTTAAAGTGGGGTGGTTCATCGTGCACCAGGGGTTGGGACAATCATGGATTCCTTGATGATAGAGGGGGCTCATCTAGGGCCCATAGGAACCAGGGTGATGGCCATGGGTAAGGGGTAGAGCTCATGTTTGGCTTTTGCCCACGTGCTAAATTTGTATGTCCCGGCCATCTTTTGCATTTTGTGGTACATTTCCTGTTGAGAGTGGCCAAATTATGCTTTTACTTTTCTTTTTAGTTGCATCAACCTCCGGCCATCGTTCCAAGCCCGATCCAAGGTGTGAGCATGAGGAGGGGGAGGCTAACCCTATGTGGACCCAATGAACACATATGGACCCGGATGGGAAAAAAGATGAATGGAGCTAAGATGAGTGGAGGAGAGTGATATAGGTGGTACGAGAAGTGGGACCACGCAACCAAAATCGAGATTTCCCATGTAGTACCAACCCAAAAGCCAAATGGTCAGTAAAGGAGATCCCACGGGACTAGGATACAAGGGTAACCACAAAATCGGGCAATGGAGACAAGAATATAAGCCTAACCCACTCTTTCCGCCGAATCCCCCCACCAATCCATGTCCAAAAGTGCTCATGAGAAGTAAGGAAAATTACTCAATTACACCGATGAAAAGCCAAACCTTTGGGGTTAGAAGGCCCACCTTCAAACATACATTCATGACAATTGGTTGAGGGACCACATAGTTGGCTTCAAGGGGCTGCTGGCTGCTGGCTGCCGGCTGAGGACCATCTAGGAGAAAAAATTTCTCCCATATATACTACCCACAGGTGGTGGGTGACAGGCCCAAGGAGATGGGGGTGGTATCCCACAAAGTCCTGAAAATTAAAAGAGGCTGAGAAGGTAGAGATAAAGTTGTCTAGATATAGTACATATGGACATGCATGCACACAACCTTGAATAGTGTTTTCATTTCCAGGTTTAAACACATTATGATGGCTCATTCCTAATCGTAGAATCTCTGCATATATCAGCAACAGACTAATCAAAAGAAATTTGTTTCTTATTTTAGTACAATAGATGGATAGGCTGCCATAGACCCTTGAGAAGAAAGATTGGCGGGACTAAATTTCATTTGTCAAAAACCACAACCTATTTGATGGTGACTTCACATTTAAATGGAATTAATTTGTTATAAGAAACATCACAATATTGTCCTAAAAATTTAGAAAGGCCAAGAAGGTAAAGATAAAGTTGTCTACATATAGTACATATGGACAGGCATGAATATAACCTTTATTATCATTTTTATTTTCAGGTCTATACACATTGTGATGACTCAATTTAATTTCCCTCATTACAGAATTTCTGCACATATTAGCAACTCATCAAAAGAAATTTGTTTCTTGTGTTTGCACAATAGATGGATAGGTTAGCATCAAGGGTTAGCTCAAGCAGTTGTGAGTCCGAAGTGAAATCTCCCCAAAAGTTGGGGAGGTCATGGGTTCTACTCTTCTGATCCCTCGGGTTGAATTAATAGAGGATCTAAAGGTCTTACTTGATAGACGATAATGGCATCCGCTTAGCACAACACAAGATGAGATATGCGACATGACACTCCTAGCCAAATTTCCCTTACAATCTCCTTCACGTGTTCTTGGCTAAAACTGTCCTCAGACAGGCGGCCCAGAAGGCTTCGAATTATATCAAGAAAAAATATTACACACCTTGTTATGCCACAGAGCAGAGCTTAAAAGAGCTTTTGAACTCTTCACAGGCTATTACAACACACTCGCACTCACTAGCACTCGCTTACACACACACTACAATTCAAGATGCCTAAACACACACAAAACACAAGTATGTATACAAAAAGAAAGAGACTATTGAGGGTCCTTGTCAGGCATTACTGGCCCAGACGGTGTCTACTCAATATTCTCGGGTACAACCATTCACCGAAAGTAAAAGTTACCAGGGTCCCTTAGGACTACGATCAGAATCATATTGTTCGCCAGGTTCAAAGTCGCTTGGCCACTTGTTAGGAGATGGAGAAGAATTTTCTTCTTTTGAGTTGTAAAGCCATTCTAGGTACTTTGATTCCCATTCACTTTCATCATGAGGCTGAGCATCTTGATAGATGTCGACATAGACATTATGTTTTTCTCGTGACTTCTTTCCTGTAGTTGACTTTTCCGTATCTATTCCTTTGCCTTTATCTAATTTGAAGATTCTCCTTTATCTGCTTCTCTTGGACTGAACTTCACAGTATCTTTGGTGACGAACATATTGCTTTGTGGGTACAGATATTTGTCGACCGATTTAGTCCACTTGCATACATATGCCATAGGATCAACTTCTATGTCAAGAAAAGGATCTTTCTTTGCTTTTCTAAAGTTGATTTGAGATTGAACAGCTAATTCGACACCATCAAGGAGATCTAATTTGAAGATCTGGAACATTGACATGGACTGTTCTATGCAGCATTGGATCCAATATTTACAATGATGATTTATCCCATAATGCTCTTGCCACCCTAATTCAAAACTAATAGCAGAACCAACATGATTTCTTAACAACAAACTGAGAAGGCATACCACATCTTTTGTCCAATTTCCATGCTTAACGTGAATGGTTACTAATGCCTTTTGATTTATGATTAACTTAATGGCTCCACAATTTTGCTGACATTTTTCTAAGTTACTGATCATATTTATTTTTTCATACAACCTTAGATTAGGAAAATCCTTTAGCCAATTAGTTAACTTCTTTACCTCGTCCATATTATCGGCAATCAAAGTTTCAACTGCTTGATCAGATCCGTAAAGTTGAGAAAATGGATTAGGAATAATAGGGTCTCTTAATTCGAGACTGTTGTAACTCCAGGGTGTAGAAAATGTTCTCAAATATTGCAAGGATTTTGATATGCAATGAGTAGTCCTGATTTGAGGCTTTTTCCTGCATAAACCATTATGAATTTCCCAGTCTGCAAATGGTTCAAAAATCTCATACTGAGGAAAAGTATCAGTATTAGCAAAATACTCATTACGACTCAGGAGATAAGCTGCTTCCATTTCATCAAAAAGATCTAATATCTGAAGAGACAATAAAAATTTTGCTATATCTTCATGCATATTAATTTCTTCCAGTTCTATCATCTTAGCAGAGGTATACACACCAAGAGAGAAATCAACTGCACCAATAAGCTGATAATAGTTCAATCTTTTCAACACTTCAATCATTTCACCTGTATATTTTCGGGACCAATAATCATCTAAAGATTTAAAATAAATCTTTACCTTCATATTTGGTAACGGGTATACCTTAACCAATTCTTCATCAAGTCCCAAATGAATACCAACATTTTTTGACTGCAAAGCTTGGCATCGCTGAATCCAGTGGTTTCTTCTCAATCTCAAACCTACCAGCCTTTTGATTTCATTTGCTATTCCTTCATTTGCTAATTCCAAAATATGAAATCTCTTTACAAAGGACTGAAAAGTATCTAGAGTTGGAGAAAGATCAAATAAATCTGTTCTATGCATCTTGTTCATGTCCCTTGTTAGGGAATCTGCCAGATAATTGGAAATTCCTGGGATCCATTCAACATCAAAGTCATACATGTTAAACCAAATCTGCCAAGCTAATAATCTTCCTCTAGCTAATTGTTTAGAAATTTTTGCAGAGAGGAAATGAGTACAATTCATTGAATCTGTTCTAATTAAAAACATAGCAGGAGCTAAATAAAGCTCAAATTTTTGAATCCCATTAAATATTGCCAGAGTTTCTTTTTCTGCTGCAAAATATCCCTTTTGATGTGGTAAAAATTCTCCTGATGCATATGCACAAAGTTCTTCTTCTCTTGTTTCTAACTTTTCAAACAAAACTGCAGCCCAAAATGAATCAGAGGCATCTGTCTGTAAAATCAATGGGCCTTGACTTGGGGGTTTGAGTTTTGGCAGTTTTTTGCATTCTTCTTTAAGCAGATTTACTGCTTCTGTTGCTTCTTCTGACCAACCTGTTTGCAAATGTTTCCTGATGGGAGATGTTTTCTCTGATAGTCTTGGAATATATTTATGGATGTAGTTCAATACTCCAAGAAACCTTTGAATCATCTTCGTGTCAGAGAGTTGATCAGGAAATTCAACCAATTTTGTTAGAACATGAGGTTGCATTTGTATTTTCCCATCAATAATATGAATTCCCAAAAAATCAACACTATTTTGAAACAAAACCATCTTTTTCTCTGAAAGAACAATGCCATGTTTTCTTACTTCATCTAAAAATATTTCTAGATGCTTAAGATGGTCTTCAAGATTGTCACTAAAAATTAAAATGTCATCAATGTACACACAAATGAAGTCGTACTTTCCAAAGATGTAATCCATTCTTCTTTGGAAGAATGCTGGTGCATTCTTTAATCCGAATGGAACCACTCTCCATTGGAAAAATCCAGCAGGACATGTAAAAGTTGTTTTATGCATGTCCTCTTCTCTAATCTGGATTTGATAATATCCTGACTTCATGTCGAACTTGCTAAAAATCTTGCTTTTTTGGATCTTCTGCATAATGGTCTCTTGCCTTGGCAAAGGGTAATTAAAACTTTTAGTAATTGCATTTAAGGGCTTGTAGTTAATTACCATTCTTGCTTTGCCTCTAATAATCTCAGAGTGATTTCTCACTAAGAAGGCAGAACATGAATAATGAGACTCACTTGGTTCTATCAACTGTAAATGCAGAAGTTCATCAATTTGTTTTCTTATCTCCTTTTCATCTGAAGGAGTGCAGGGGATCAATTTACCTTTTACACCATTGTCATGGAGGGTTATGATTTCTTGTTGCGGACTCTCCACTGACCAGAATATCTGAGGGTTCTCTGAACAGTTCTTCAATAATTCTTCATAAATCTGATTTTGTTCTGGTGACCAGTTTGTATCAATATGAGCTTTCTGCTTACCTTTTTGAGCTCTTTCTTCATATTTTTGCAGAACTTCTATCCAATCATTTGAATCTTGAGCTGGTCTTTTTGATCCACTTTTCTTCTGGCTAATCTGTCTTTGAGGTTCTAAGTTGGCTAAAGTAAGCCTTGGGACAGATATAGCTTTCTTTTTCACATTCAAGATTAGCTCATCATCACTAATGGTTACTGGAAGGACTGAAGATAAAAATGGCATCCCTAAAGAAAGACTGCAACTTGTATCATGATATTGTACTGCTGAAAATTTTATAATCTCCCCCCCAACTTTTAAAGCAATGTTATTAACATAATGGGTTAGAGAGACAGAGCCTCCAACAGTTTCAGAAACTAAGATGTGATTCAATGGTTTCCACAAGCCTTTGAAGAGGGAAGGTCTGGCCAAATTGTTTGAACCTCCAGTATCTATGAAAGCATGGACTCCTATCCAATCTTGACGGACTTGGACTTCTACTGGAATATACAACAAATTATTGGTTTTTACAATCTTTTTCAAAAAAGATGTTTCTTCTGGAGTGGTAATAGGAGGAACTGAGGATGGAGCAACTTGTTTTGGATATGGACACAAAACATTAAAAGATGGATATGGTTTAGATACATTTGGAGTGATATCTACAATGGTGGAAGTAGGTTTATCTGAATAAATTGAAAAATTATCATCATCATCATCTTCTTCTTCTTCTTATTCTTCTTCTTCTTCATATTCTGATGTTTCAGAACTCAATTCTTCATCGCAATGCAAATAATCATCAGAATAATAACAACGATTCATTTTTTGAAACATTTCAACTGAATTTTCTTCATCTGAAGATGCATCAGTCAAAATAAAAACTTCTGAAATATCATCTTGAGATTCGACTATTGACCATGAATCTACAAATTCTTCAATATCTACACATGCTTTGAGTTTATTTGATGAGCTTTTTGGACATTTTCTCGCAAAGTGACCTTCTTGTTTGCAGATAAAACAAAAATTATTCTTTGGTTTTGTTTTATCTCTCTTTTTAAGATATCTGTATTTTTTGAAAGGTCGCTTAGGATTAGCTATTCTCTTTGGTTTGGACTTTCCATACCTTCTAGATCTTCGTTTTTTCAATGGAGTCCATGGGAGTGCAGATCTGCATACATCTAATCCTGGAGAAAACTCAGAAGCTTTCTTTTGCCAGCATAGATATTTTATCTTTTCTGAACATCTGAACAACAAATCTATCCAATAGATTTGATCAATAGTTTTACTCTAAACTTCTAAATCCTTGAGAATCATATCTCCAAGGTTTTCTGGTAACTTTGACAAAAATGTAATTTTTTGAACTGAATCATTGCTCAAATTTGCCTTAAAGACTTTACCCATATATTTGGGCCATCTCAACGGAAATAAACAAGAATACGTAAAATGCTACAAAACAGATATATAAACAAAATGCCTAACCTAATATGGAACAAATACACACAAATGCTTTAACACTAAGCCATTTTATTAATCTCAGAATACATGCATATGGGAGGGTACAAAGATAATCTAATTAGGCACTTATCCTTGCCTCAGGCAAGTGGAGACCCTCTCGAATAGAATAATGGCTGCTAGAAATTGCGTCCTAGTCGGCCGAAATCGCCGTGAAAGTCAAGTACGTAATGCACCGGAACTAGGCCGACCCCTCACCGGGAATGAGCCGAAACTGGGAAGGCTAGCTGAGCTCAACCCTCCGGAGAAAACCCAGAAATCGTGAAGCAAATGCTCCACCTCCGAAAATGCACCAAATAAACCCTCTCCAGAGAAAACGCTGTCTCTCCCAGTGACAGCGCAGAAGCCCAAGAAAACGCTGGGAAAAAGGGCTGAATCCACCTGCAATTCCTCCGGATGAAATAGCAAAACTCCTCAGGGCTGGAAAACGCTGAAATCACTGTCAAATCCCCACACAACAACCCTGCTCAACCAAACTGCGTCCTCCCTAGCTGGGACTGCGTCCTCTCTCCTAGACTGCGCAATCACAAAAAGGGGCAACTCCTCTGCAAAACGACCACCAGGAAACCACTGCAAATCACCACTGAAACTGAAGGAAAAACCTTGCTCGAGTAGGCACTCGAAGTCCCCCGAAGCCAAGGGTGAGATCTCCGACCGGAGACACTCAGTTCGCACTAAACAGTGCTGCAGACCGACTAAACAACCGGCGTGCTGAAGTAAACAGAAGTCTAGCTCTCAATATCAATATCATATCAACAATGCCAAATGGAGTGGAAACCCCACCTTTTATAGTGCTAAACTCCCTCCAAAACCCTAACTGCGTCCCTCACCCTCCTTGGCCTGCGCAGTTACCTTAGGGTCAGCGTGAGGCCTCCCCTCATATGCGTGTGGACCCCCATGGCCACCCCTTTAAGTTACAACGTCCATCAACTAGGAAAGCACTTTATTTTATAAAGTGAGATGACCCCCCTTATTTCTCACTTTATTTATTATTTTTAGCTAAAGCGGAAAAATTAAACAAAAAATGAAATATTCCAATTAGCAATGCTAATTCTTGGAATACAGCCTCCCCTCTGCTAACGCGCTTGTCCTCGCTAAATCAAGTGATGGATGCTGCAGATCCTCTCGTCCTCCCAAGTGCATCCTCATCGCAAGTTCTTCCACCCTCACCAAGAACTCCTCGACTTTCGTCTGCAAATGCCTCTCCCTAGTGTCAATAGCCTCCGACTGTAACACCGTATGCCCTCATCCCTGGGAGGTGGTAGCTCATGACTATCACATGCTGGCCCAGTGCCCTTTTCAGGCATCATACATGAAAGATGTTATGAATCCGGCTGCCTTGGGGCAGCTCCAACTCATACGCAACCTGCCCGATCCTGCGTATCACCCTGTATGGTCCATAAAAACGAGGCTTTAGCTTCTCCGCCCCCTTCTGCTTGAGCGAAGACTATCGGTATGGCTGTAGCCGTAGGTAGACCAGGTCCCCTACCTCAAAGTGTCTCTCCACCCGACCCTTATTAGCATACAACTTCTGCTGATTCTGTGCTGTGGCTATGTTGTCCTTGAGAGCTCGGAGGATGTCTTGGCTCTCTTGGATCCATAACTTGGCTCGCGGAGCCCTGCTAACACCAAACATCATGTCCACAAAAGATAAGGAATGATATCCATATAAAGCATAGAAAGGTGTCATACCGATGGACATATGGTGCGTTGTGTTGTAGCAGTACTCGCCCAAATGCAGCCATTTCAGCCATGCCCTCTGCTGCCCACTGACGTAGTTACGCAAGTAGCCTTCCAGCCACTTGTTAACTATCTCCGTCTGCCCGTCCGTCTGAGGATGATAACTAGTGCTCGGTGTCAATTCGGTCCCCACTAGTCGGAAGAGCTCCTGCCAGAATCCGCCCATAAAGCGGCTGTCCCTGTCGCTGACAATGGTCTTGGGTAGACCATGCAATCTGAAAACCTCTCTGAAGAACAGCTCCGCCACCTGTGCCACCGTGTGATGTGCTGAAATGGCGAAAAAGTGAGCATACTTTGTCAGCCGGTCAACTACCACGAAGATGCAATCCTTGCCCTGCACGGTGGGCAACCCGGTGATGAAGTCCATCGATATGCTCTCCCACTTCCCCTCTGGAAGTGGAAGAGGCTGCAACAACCCTGCAGGATGACTCATCTCTCCCTTGTTTCGCTGGCAAACCTCGCACTCCCTGACATGCTGGAGTACGTCCTCCTTGAGGCCCTTCCATGCAAATCTCTCCCAGATGGCCTCGTATGTCTTGGTGAACCCCTGATGGACCGCCAATGGTGAATCGTGTGAAGCCTGGAGTATCTTCTTCTTGAGCTGAGATCCCTCTGTTAAGAAGATCCTGTCCCTATAATAGATGATCTCATCGACCACCCTATACCTGCTATCCACTACCTGCCCATCCAGAACCTCGCATGCAAATCTATCTTTGGAGTACTCAACCAATAGTCGAGCCCTCCAATCAGTTTCCAGACTCATGAGTGATAACGTGGCCGGTCTACGAGAAAGGGCATCAGCTACCACGTTATTCTTCCCTTTGACATACTCTATGTCAAAGTCGTAGGCCTGGATCTTGCTGATCCACTTCTGCTGTCTCTCCTGCAACTGCTTCTGCTCCAGAAAGTACCTCAGGCTGTTATGATCTGTCCTCACCCTGAATCTGCCACCCACCAGGTACTGTCGGAATTTGGCCAATGCATGCATGATGGCCAGCATCTCCTTGTCGTATATGGGATACAACCTCTCGTGTGGAAGGAGCTTCCGGCTCTCAAAAGCAATCGGATGGCCGTCCTGCATCAAAACTGCACCAATCCCCTCTCCTGATGCATCACACTCTAGGACAAAGGGCTGCGTAAAATCTGGCAACGCTAATACAGGACAACTGCTCATCACCTCCTTGAGCTTGTCAAAAGCTCGTTGTGCTGTGTCCGACCAACTGAATGCCCCCTTCCTCGTCAGATCCGTGAGGGGTGCAACAAGCTGAGAGAAGCCCTTGACGAACTTCCTGTAGTAGGTGCAAATACCAATAAATCCCCGAAGCTCTGTCACATTCCGCGGCTCTGGCCAGTCTCTGATAGCCCTGATCTTCTCCTCGTGGACTCTCACCCCGTCCACTCCTATAATGTGTCCCAGATACAGCATCTCTGTCAAACCGAACTCACACTTGGAGAGCTTGGCATAGAACTGCTGCTCCTCCAAGATGTGCAAGACTGTCTCAATACGCTGGAGGTGCTCCTCCCAAGTCCTGCTGTATATAAGGATGTCATCAAAGAAAACCAGCACAAACTTCCTCAGATGATCCCTGAAAATGTGATTCATACAAGACTGGAAAGTAGCAGGTGCATTGGTCAGCCCAAATGGCATGACCAGAAACTCAAAGTGCCCATAATGACACCTGAAAGCGGTCTTGGGAATGTCCTGTTCCCTCACGCGTATCCGATGGTACCCGGATCTCAAGTCAATCTTTGAGAAGAACCGTGCTCCTCTCAACTCATCCATCAGCTCATCGATCCTGGGGATGGGGTACCTGTTCTTCAGGGTCTTCTTGTTCAGAGCCCTGTAGTCAATGCACATGCGCAATGTGCCGTCCTTCTTCTTCACCAGCACTACAGAAGAAGCAAAAGGACTCGTGCTGGGCCGAATGTGACAAAGGGCCAGCAACTCCTGAATGGCCCGCTCTATCTCGTCCTGATAGGCCTTGGGATGCCTATACGGTGTAGTGATCACAGCCTGTATCCCCTGCTCCAGCTCGATCGTATGCTCAAACCCCCGATCTGGTGGCCGTCCTGGTGGAATATCCCCGAAGACCACTGCATACCTGTCAAGTATAGACTGTAGCTCAGGATGCACTGTCTGACCTGTATCCACTGCCTCTGAGGCCCGCAACTCTACAGCCCACTCTATGTCTCCCTTGCGGAAGGTCGCCTCCATCTTGTGTGCCGATACTGTCTGAGGCGGGTATGTGTGCTGTCCCCGAATCTTCTCATGCCTCCCTGTCTTGGGATCATCCCACTCCCTCTCTAGGGCCTTCCAATCTGTCGTGATTTTCCCCAGAGTAATGAGCCACTGAACACCCAATATCAAGTTGGTGTCCGGAATATCTACCACAAAGAAGTGGTCTGTCAATGTGTAAGTGCCCATCGTCACTGATAACTCCGGAACATACCGAGCACATGCCATAGTCTGATCTCCTGGGACCAAGACGGAAAACCCATCAAAACCCTCTGTCTGTATGCCCCTCCGCTCAACCATCTAGGCATCAATAAAGTTGTGGGTGGCCCCACTGTCAACTAAGACTGAAACCCGCTGCCCGCGCACTGTCCCTCGTACGCGCAGTGTCAAGTACTTGGGAACTCCCCGCAATGCGGCTAGAGCTCCCCTAGTGGGTGCAAATGATGCCCCACCTGCTGCGGGTGGTGGAGGTGGTAAGGTACCCTGCGCTGCATAACTGTCTCCTGCCTCTACGTCATCCTCCTCATCCTCTTCTCCACTGCTCTCGGAGAAGACCTCAATGAAATGTGCCTTCCCTGCCGCACACCTGTGTCCCGGTGCCCATGGCTCCTGGCAAGTGAAGCACAACCGCTTCCTCCTCGGCTCTCTCCTGGCCTCATCCTCAACCTGCGCTCGTCCAGGATTCGCCTTGGGAGGCGGAGCCCTCGTGTCCTTACCCTTAGGCTGGAAAGCCTGTCTCTGGGGATAAGGTGGCCGAGTCCTGGGTAAGACATCCTGTAAGTCCCGAGTCCTGCTGATGGCATCCTGAAGGGTAGCCGGTTTGTTCGACCGGACTAGGCCACGAAGTGGCTCTGACAACCCCTCCACAAACATGTAAACCATCCGAGCTGCCGATAAATCAGGTACCATCACTGAAACCCTCAAGAAGTCTGAAATATATGTCTCTGCACTCCCAGTCTGTTTGAGCTTTGTCAGCTCAACAAAGTGCTGCTCCGGATCCCTCCTGTCAAAGCGCTCTACCACCCTCCGGGTAAACTCGGCATATGTCGTCACTGTGGAATGCCCGAGTGTCGCCATCCCATGAAACCACCAGTCCTGGGCTTCACCCTCCAGATGCAATGTAGCCACCTTAATGGCCTCTGACTCCGACACCTGGTTAAGCTGGAAATAGATGTCCAGCTTCTCCACCCAGGACTTTGCCGAACTGTTTGATGAGCCATCAAACGTGGGCAAATGGAATCTACTAGCCCCGCGGTGGTCATCGCGGTGGTGCCTGTGCCCCTTGTGATGATCACGGGGTCTAATGCCATACTGGATATGGAGATAGCTCTCGAAGGTGAGAGAATCCATGAATGCCTGTCCGAAAGCCTGATACTCTGCAAAAGCGGCCGCCCACTGAGCTGGACCTAACTCACGCGGTGCTGTCGACCCCTCGTCCTCTGCCAGGAAGGTAGGCATGGTAGGTCGCGTGGGTGCTGGAGTATCCCTCTGTGCACCTCCCCGTACTCCTGTCCCTGTGTCCTCTGGCAAGAATGTGGGCATAGTGGATCGCGTGGGTGCCTGAGTCGTCACAATGGGGATAGCATCACGCACTGGTACGTGGTGAGACATACTCGATCCCTCACCGACCTGGAAAACTCTAGGGAGTTCTCTCTGTCCGACCTCTACGGCCGCGAGCCTCTGTGACATCTCCTGCATGTGACGGAGGAGCGTTTCTCTAAACCTCATCTCATCATCTGCCATTGGGTTCCGCTGCTCTGTGCCCTTCACAGGCTGCTCCGCCTCTGAATCTGTCTCAGGTGGCTCCTGATCGGAATCACTTCCCCCGAAAGGAAACCTCCACCCACTCTCAGCTTCTCTGCGTCTCCTCCGATGGATGTAGGGATTATCCCCGGGCGTCATAGACTGCTAGCACCAAAGGCTGAGCCAGAACTATGCTCTGATACCACTGTAATATCCCCAACGGGAAATAACCAGTAATACACAGAAATACGACAAACAGATATATAGAACAAAATGCCGGAACCAGAATATGGAACAAATACACATAAAATGCCAGAACACTAAGCCATTTTATTAATCTGAGAATACATGCATATGGGTACAAGATAATCAGAATGAGTGCACCTATCCTTGCCCTAGGCAAGTGGAGACCCTCTCAGAATAAGAAATGGCTACAGTAGGGACTGCGTCCTAGCTGGCTGGGGAAACTGCCGTAGAAAACTGCTGCTGCAATGCACTGGAACTAGGGGCTGATCCCCTCACTGGAATGGGCTGAAAACTGGAAGGCTAGCTGATCTCAACCCTCCGGACAAAACCCAGAAATCGTGAAGCAAATGCTCCACCTCCGAAAATGCACCAAATAAACCCTCTCCAGAGAAAACGCTGTCTCTCCCAGTGACAGCGCAGAAGCCCAAGAAAACACTGGCAAACAGGGCTGAATCCACCTGCAAATCCTCCGGATGGAATAGCAAAAATACCCAGGGCTGGGAAACGCTGAAATCTCTGCCAAATCCACGCACAACAACCCTGCTCAAAAGAACTGCGTCCTCTCTCCTAGACTGCGCAGTCACAAAAGAAGGGCAACTTCTCTGCAAAACGTCCACCAGAAAACTGCTGCAAATCACCACCGAAACTGAAGGAAAAACCTTGCTCGAGCAGGCACTCGAAGTCCCCCGGAGCCAAGGGTGAGATCTCCGACCGGAGACACTCGGTTCGCACTAAACAGTGCTGCAAACCGACTAAACAACCGGCGTGCTGAAGTAGACAGAAGTCTAGCTCTCAATATCAATATCATATCAACAATGCCAAATGAAGTGGAAACCCCTCCTTTTATAGTGCTAAACTCCCTCCAAAACCTTAACTGCGTCCTTCACCCTCCTTGGCCTGCGCAGTTACCCTTGGGTCAGCGTGAGGCCTCCCCTCATACACGTGTGGACCCCCAAGGCCACCCTTTAAGTTACAACGCTAACTAATCAGGAAAGACTTTATTTTATAAAGTGAGATGAATTCCCGTAATTGAGAATTCACTTTATTTATTATTTTTAATACAAGCGCAAAATTAAACAAAAATGAAATATTCCAATTATAATGTTAATTTGGAATATTGCTAATACTCTCATAATTTAAAATTCTTGAAAATATTTAGCATCTTTTAATTCCATACGGGTCAAATCTGTTATGAGCTATTTCGTTTCATCAACAGGCTCTGGGACAAACTGAGTTTTTAGCAATAATTCCAAGGTGGCTAAACCAGCATTACAGACATTCATTCTTTCTTCTTGGGTTGGTGTCATCCACCAATCATATACTATGCCTGCCATTCTTTTCTCAGCCAAATAAAATATAGCTTCATTGTTTAACTTAGATATCACTTGCATCTGGTAAAAAGCACCTATCCAGATACGGATTGATTCAGCCGGATTTTTGGATTTTTCTAAATCAAGGACATAACCAGTAGAACTGGTTGCATAAATATCTTCTTCTATCCTGGGATATTTGAATTGGTCTCTGAACGTATGAGCTTTTTGCAGAGAAGGCAAAATAAAAGATGGAAATTTCTTTGCAGCATCTTCTAATGTTGCCAATTCACTTTTTGGTTTTTGTATTAAAGGAGATGACTCAAAAAAAAATTCAGATATTTTTGTTTTACCCTTTAAAACTGATTTATCTGATGTTTGAGCTTGGGTACTTGTTTCTATCCCACTTTCTTCTTCTTCTTCAAATTCCCAATTACTTGGTTCTTCCATAGTCATAGAAAAATGAGGAGTTCTCATCTCTCTCTTTCTTCTTTCTTTTTCTTTCTTTCTTCTAACCTTTTCTTCTCTTCTTTGTTTTTATGTTGTTTGTTCTTCTTGAAGCAATCTAAGGTTAGCTAATATTTCTGCAGATTGAGAACCAAGGTCATCTAAGACATCTTCTGCATGAGAGCACCAAGTAGTCAAATAGTTTCCTATTTGATATACTTCATCAAGGTCTTTTGAATTATTTACACTATGCTCAATCAACGAGGCACATTCTGCTCTAGTAGTAGGCTGCTTAGACATTGAGGATGTAGTACAGAATTTTGTTTTTGGTGGCCATTTTCCTCCTCGAACAAACCTATGGTTTGCATATGTCCATTCTTCTTGTGGTTGAGTTGTAATATAAGAAACACGATGCATCTTTTGTACAGGTAAGAAGGGTTTCTTCTCAGGTATATACAATTCTGTAGAACCTTTTTCATTATCTTCAGGAAAGACTTCAGAGATAGGTTGTCTACTAGACGAGGATTCTTCATGATATTGGATAGGAAAAACATGACGTTTTGGTTTGACTATAGGCCTTTCAATTTTTGGTCTTGGTGGAATTAATTTAACACGACCATCTGAGACAGCAATTCTTTTTAACTTTGACTCAGGTTTCTTAAGGTCTTCCAGAGACAAGTATTGAAAATACTAGTCATTAGGGATCTCCTCTGGACTATATACAACACCTTCAACTTGTGCATTAGACATTCCCACTGTGACACAGTCTTTTAGTACAGGCTGTTTCAGTTTAGGATGAGCGGTGTTTGTTAACTGAAACGAGGCTTGAACTATTACTGATAAATACTCACTATCTTCTACCAGACTTAAACCTTGAACACCAGTCATCATTTTCCAGCAATCTTGTAAATGAGGATCTGACAGTCTTACAGCATAATCTGGATAAATAGTACCATACTGACAACCAGTAGTGAGGTTTCCCATAATGGTTCCTATACGTGCATGATCATATGTCTGATGGCGAGTATCAAATACTTCGGCTATATAGGGAGAATTAATTCCATGCCTAAACAATGGAGCAAGGCCAATACGAATACCTCTGAAGTGGAGATAATTATATTTCTTGTCTACTACATACTGTCTGAACTTTTTTATTTCATCTTTAGAAAACAGGTTCAGAGCTACAATCTGAACAGAAGGGCCAGAGATTCTAATCGTCACTTCAACTTCTTTTAGAAAGGTTTTTCTTTTAAAAACATGTGTGATCGGGAGTTTATAAACTTCAGTAGCATGTAAAGAGGGCGGATTCCAACTTTCAGGGTTATCTACTTCATCATGCTCTATTTATTTAGAACGGGATGTTACTTCATTAACTATCTTTCTATCAATACCAAAAAAAGTGTGAAGTAAATGTGCCATGAAAGAATCAGAAACAAGGCTCTGATACCAATTTAGATAGAGGACTCAGTAACTTACTTGATAATCGATCCTTAAATCCGCTAGCACAACACAACTGAGATATGCGACACGACTCTCCTCAGGTCTTCAACATGCGTTACAATCTCCTTCACGTGTTCTTGGCTAAAACTGTCCTCAGACAGGCGGCCCAGAAGGCTTCGACTTATATCAAGTAAAATGTTACACACCTTGTTGTACCACGTTAGGCTCCATAATCAGAGCCAATAGTTTACCCCGTTTACCATCCATGGATCATGGGGAAGTACTCGGACGGTTTCCATGAGGTGTTTCCTCAGAAAAAACAATAGAGGGATAGGTTGCCATACACCCTTGAGAATAAAGATTGGAAAGACTACATTTCATTTGACTAAGAGCGCAGCCTATTTGACAGTGACTTAACATTTAAATGGAATTTATTTTGTTATAAGAAAATCACATGAGCATTTTTCAAAAGTGGTCAGATAAAAAATCAATACTTTTGTTTCTGCTCCAAAGTCATTTTTGTATGATCTTTGTTGTCCTAATTTTTAATACCTTTGGACCTCTGTTATAATTATTAAGTATCTTTAGAGTACTGGGGGTTGTGGGTTAAGAAAAATGAGTTTACCCTAAATTGAAATAAATACTTGCTTACACTGCTTTAGGTTCTAAGAAACAGGTCACTAATCAAGCTGTTTCAATCTGATATGTGCATTAATTGTTTGGATTTTGTACAGCATCACTGTCCATTAGGATGCACCCAGAATTCCTATTAGAGAAACTCTAACTTTAACAACCCAAGCATGAAAATAATGCATGTAGTCTCAAAAATAGTTTGCATAATCTAGGAAATGCAATCATTTTTCTGATATTAAATTACCAAAAGTTAAAAATATTTGAAAGAAAAAATCACAATAAGCACATGGAGAACTCTTCTTACCTTTTCCAACAATGAGGCCAAACTGCATTAAAGTCAGCCCATGAAAAGGTTCAATGTTTGTAAAGTGCAGGATAAGAGCTGGGGGCAGAAATATCAGTGCATTGAAAAGTCCAAGGAATCCAAGAAAGTGTGCAGTGCTAACTTGTCCTTCTCCCTTGTCTTCATCTGGAATCTTTTTGCGGATCAAAGTCGTGTATAGAGCATAAAAGACTGCAGAGAGCATACACAGAAAATCTCCAAGAAGTGGATTTGAAGCAATTTCATTTTTCCCTGTTTCTGAGTCACCCAGGCTTACAATTATTGTCCCCACCATACACAAAAGTACACTGAATAGCTTCACCCATGTGAACTTCTCCTTCAATATTACCAGAGACACCAGGAATGTGAAAAGACTGGAAGTGCTGCTTAATATTGTATTTGACTGACAAATCAATGGCAGAATAAATAAGTTGCTATATGAAAAAGATTATTTTCAATTCATTCCTTAGATCAAAAACAATTGTGATGCACATCCTACATGATTTAGTTGATGAATTTCATGGGCAACACAAAGATACCATTTACCATTCAAAATAACATAAAGACTCAATGAAATAAACACTTATTAAAAGCACAAGTTTGTGATTGATCTTACTGTAACAGATGTATACTTGAGAGAGAGATTGAATGTGAGCTGGGCCAAAAACCAGAAAGGACAAATTAACAAGCTGATTTTAGCTGTTTCAAGCCGTGTCCAGCGTCCTCTCTCGTCAACCTTCTTCAGACAAATTGGATGATCCAGATTTGCACTTTCATTTGGCGATACAGTAAAACCTCTAACCAGTGGTTCTTCTTCAATATCTCCATCTCCTGAGTTAGAGTTGTCCCCAGGTTTGACTGCAATTGGTGGAATCTGCCTCTCATTCAACATGTCATCTTGCAAAAGACTTGCATTCTCAGCAGCTTTTAATTGCAACTGGGTATCTTGTTTGTTTTCTTTGGTAAACTGGGGCCAGAGGTTCCATGCAGATGACTCTAATAAGCGGCCAATTTCAACAATTGGAATATAAACCACAAAAAGAGAGTTGCAAATATAGGTAATAAGAAAAGGAGAGACTCCCCCATCTACGACAGACTGCACAACAAAGCTGGCAGCTATCCATATCAAGGCAACGGTGATAATGTATATAATTCCTAGTGTCCATCGCCATGTTTGGCTCGTCATTTCTGTCATCCCACAATGCAAGAAACAATTCTTACTTTTCAAAAATAATGTTCACCTTCTCCATGTTCCCATAGTTTATGAGAAAACTAAGACAGCTACCGCATGCTCCAGTTGACTGCAACAAATAAGTAGGAAATTGTACTTATGCAAATACAATTAAAGTTCCCCCCTCAAGATCTATAAAAATTTGTGAGGGTGGACAGCAAAAAGTTACATAACCAAATCAATATAATATGTAATAACCTGGAAAAGATCTTGCATGACCAACCTGAAATTCCTCACGTAAAAATCAATGGGGTTTCGTATCAAAAGAAATCCATAAAATCTACAACAAATAAAACAAATATGAAACATCTTGTAGGTCCCACTTTTTTAAAATTCGTGGGATACAGCTTTCTTGACATTTTGAATGCTGGTTTTGGGTGAAAATAGTTTTAAGCTACATCAAGACTGCTCTAAGTGCAAGTTAAATCCCCTCGACAGCGTCAAACAATAAGCCCAAAGAATTGTACTTACCATTATCCAAATACAATCAATTTATCAAAGTCCACCCCCCGCCAAGATCTATAAAACTTTGTGAGGGGTTGACAACAAAAAGTTAACCAAATCAATATAATATGTAATAACCTGGAAAATATCTTTGCATGAAAAAGCTGACAGTCCTCACATGAAAATCAAAGGGGTTTCGTGTCAAAATAAATCCATAAAATCCATGACAAGTAAAATAACTATGAAACATCCTGTAGGTCCCACTTTTTTTAAATTCCTTGGGCTACAGTTTTCTTGACATTCTGAATGCCGGTTTGGGTGAAAGCAGCTTTAAGCTACATCAGGACCACTCTAAGTGCAATGTTAAATCCCCTCAACATTATCAAACCATAAGCCCAAAGGAAGGTAAGCCAAAATCCAATGCCCCTCTAGTACTACCCCCTCTAATAAAATTGATTTTCCACACTTCTTAAGAAAATGAAATTGGAACAAGAACAAAAAGACAAAAAACTTACTGCTATATATTCACTTTCACTCACAGTCAGACAAGCTGTCCAGATGATGAAGGCAAAAGTTTGCAATGTTTTACACTTTCTTCCTTGTCAAAAAACGCTGGTGAGAAGCAACTTAATTTGGTATGCCGACTGATGAGAGGCCAGCATTAGATAAATGTGTACTGAGATTCATGTTTTTTGACAAATCATCAGCTTTCTAATTAAAGAATTCATGAACTAGTAGAGTCTAAACAATTAGCCATTACCATGGCATGGAAAAAAAAAGATGTCAAAATGGTAGTCACTAATGCAATTTGGATGCTATTAGAGGGAGTGCCTATGTGCACTGCAACATATGTGCATCTATCCGCATATGTACATAATAACAGATTATATATAAGTAACAGGACACATCCAAACAGGGCCCATTTCCTCTATCCTACATGCCGGACATGGATACGTGAGGGCACGTGTCCTGCTCACCATGTCCCTCACAAAGAGGTTTTTATTTATACCTGAAGAGCTCAACAACCTTTACAACAAAATAGTATTAGATCTCTAACAAATCCTAGATCGAGGCTCAAAAAACTAATATCCTCTGACAAACCTAGAAGAATCTAGTCAACAACAATAAAATATGCTGGACTAATATCACATGTACAATGGATGAAGTTAGATGCCTATACAAAGTGGACAACTTCCTCAAAAGTGGAACAAACATGGTCAAAATACAATAGATTTCCTCATCTATGGAGGTTGACCTCATGAAAATAATTCAAGGTATCATCAAAATGCTCCACATAACCCTCACACATGTGGATCCAACAAATATGAGGGTCACCCCCCCCCAGAATGCTCCAAGAAGTGCTCAGAATGTATACACATGTGAACTAGACACCCCCCAAGGTGGGTCACTCTAAATCAGCTCATGTCCTCCTCAAATGATGTTAAAAGGAATGGAAGGCAGGCATACGTGGCTGTCAAATGTAACAACCTTGGTCAAGTGGTCCAATAGAGAAAGTTGACCCCTTAAAATGAGTGATGAAGTGGCACGTGTGGCATCCAAGACAGTGTGCATGGTCTTGTCACAATGCCCAATGCATGTCTCACAATGCCCAAGGTGTGGAAATTTCTGAATCTTTACACTTTATGCAGAAATTATTTATTGTTAATCTGGTTATGCTCCTCCTACTTATACAAGTTATTAACTGAATAAATTCAAGTTAAAATCGAAGCAAAACACACAACAGATCTCCACCAATCCAGATCTAGAACAAGTTCATGCCCACATAGACAAAGTGACACAATTATTTCTGGACAAATAGTCCTCGGAAAAACCCAACGTGGGAAAACCAGTCTTCTGGCTGCTGGAGGGTTTTATTATTAAAAATTTTATGAATACAACAAGCCCGGGTTCCAGATCTGGAAAACCCGACAAAGAAATAAAATATCTACAGCTCACTGTTGATCTAGGGCCAAAATAATGACTGATCCACACCCTCAAACGGGATTTACAGAACTCAGCCAAAATTAGGGCCTAGAAACCCCCAGCATTGCCCCTGAAGCCTCTGCGTCAATCTCTGAAGCCCCACTGAACCTCGGCACTGCTCCAGAAAAGGTCTGTGTTACCCCAGACTAGGTGACGCAGGCCTTACGCTGCCCCTTAGGGTCTCTGTGTAGCCCTTGAGGGTTTCCTGCAGCAATTACGTTGTCCTTGAGGGATTGCGTAGCACAAATTGCTGCCCTCCTGCTTCTCTGCACTGCCTCTCTGAGTTGATCTCTGCCTCTTGCTGATTCTAGACCCTGGGATTAGATTATCTCCTTGGTCTAAATTCCCCTCTCTGCCGCTGAAACACTTCTGAGTATTCTTAGCAAACCCGCCCTAGAATCTCAGCTTAGCTTCAGTGCTCTGCCTCTGTGTGTCTTTACAAATGACCCCAAGCCTTTCCTTTATACTTTTCTCGTTGGGAAACCAACGACCATGATCAGATCTTGAATCAGTGGCTAAGATTAAAGAAAGCTTGATCCATGTGACTTAAGACAATTTCATCACATGTTTAATTAAATTCACTTTAGTTATTAAAGTTCCCTAAGTTTTAATTTAAGAAATACATTAAAATAATTAATTAATTTAATATCTCCTAAACCAGATGAACTTTCCCAAATCTTTTTCTGGGTCTTGTAGATCAAGTGTATTTTAGTCCCTCCACAAAATTTGGGAGCTTAGAGCACAAATGATGCTACCCCAAATACACAAAATCTCAACACAAGGTAATCAAATGCCCTAGGCAAGGCACACATCAGCCTAAGCAATCATAGATCCCAAGGCAGTCATGGATCTCTATGCAAGCACATAGGTCCCAATGCAGATACACAAATCTCAGCACGAATACATGAATCCCAGTGTAACATAATGATGACTCATGATTCAATATATAAGTCCACGAGGTAAAGAAACATTAGGTGTCATTTTCTAACTTCTTAACTAGTTGAATTTATACCATTTACCAAGTTTAAGCATGGTGGGGACAACATCAACCTCCATTACATGTGACAACTCCTAAGAGAAGAAGCAGTTCCTAGGACACTAAGTGTGTGATAATGAATGATAATAGACAATTCACATACAACTCAAGCCTATTAATCTTAAACCTGATGTTTATGATTTTTTTTCCAATGAATTTTTCAAATCTAAACCAAAGCATAAATGCCCTATAGGATCTTGAAACAAAGCACACAAGAAGGCCCCAATAAAGCAACACATCGTAGGGTTTGGAGGTGATTCTATGTGATTTTCTCGAGGGAGTGAGAGCCAAGCTTAGGATATTTTTTTGGGGTTTTAATGGCTCAAACAAAATTGGATATTAGGGTAATTTTCTGCAGTAAAGTCTATGTTGCAAGACAAATAAAAAGGTAAAAATGAAGGTGAAATTTGGGCTTTTTGTGTTGGTTGAAAAGGGAAGGAGACTAGTGCCCTGCTATGTTTGGACAATGGAGTCAAGATGCACCTTGAGGGGGAGATTTTACAGAGGATCTAAAGGGCAAGTAGGGCTGTCAAAACAAGATCCTACAGGTCCTCAATCTAGCAGAAGAATTACTACAAAAATTGGAAGGAAGGGACTTTCAAGAACCATACCACTTCCAAAACTACTAGGGAATGCTTTTACTTAAAAGGAAATGAATGTTGCTTTTGTTCACAAGGAATAGTAAGGCAAAGATTCACACACTTCAAGCCAAAAAACAAGAGATAGAACTTAGCTCTCCAATGTAGTGATACCACTCCTCTACGGCACCCAAGTAGTCTTTAACAATTCCAAACCCACAATAAAAATTTTACTAGTATGCTCTGAGAATCATGTACCACATTTCATGAAAGGTTTATCATCCATCAGCACAAAGCCTTAGACAAAAGACAAGTGCAAAAGAGCTTTATTCCAATAGCTTCCAACCAATTTACAAATGAAAAGCAGGCTCTTACGTATAGATTAAGAGCTTAACAACCTAGCTAATAAAATAGCAGATGTCTCATTAGTCCTCAATCTATGCTCAAAAAACTAATATCCTCTAACAAACCTAAGAGGATCTTGTCAAAAACAATAAAATATGATAGACTAATGCCACATGTACAACAGATCAGGATAGATACCTCTACAAGTTGATGCCCTCCTCAAAACTGGAATAGACACGGTCAAAATGCAATAGATTCCTTCATCTAAGGAGGTCCATCTCATAAAAATAATACAAGATATCCACTTACCACTTGGTCACCCTGTTTAACCATGTTGGTTGTACAGGTTTTCCATAGGCTGGGTCGAACCACACTATTTATCCAATCCATAAATTGGGTCCCAATGCAAATCCAAACAACTCAAAACAATCATGGCGGGCCACGCCTTCTCCAATCTCTATGCTACAGTCCTTCATATGAAGCTCTCTAGGAGACACAGAATTGCCCTTTGAAAGTCTGTTGTTGCTTTGTAGACTTCAAAAAAGCTTTCAACTCCCCCATGAGGCTTTCTGCAAGAGGTGCAGAGGCATCAGTATTTTTGAGACACTCCTGACCGCCATTATGTGCTTGTACAAGTCAATTCTTGGTCATTTCCACACTGCACGTGGTATGTCCAACATTATCAAGAGTACCATTGGGGTCAAACAAGGGTGCCCCTTGTCCCCCACCTTTTTTGGTATTACCACATATAAGCTTAAGTCCATTCTGCATAACAATGTTCAGGGCAGTGACGAGTGACAACTCCACCTGGTCTTGACTTCTATCCCGGTCTTTGCTAATAATGTGATACTCTTGGCCTCATCTCTAGGGGGGGCATAGAGACAACTAGATGCTTTGGTACTTTTTTGTGATCTTCAGCAGTTGACGATCAACCTAGGTAAAACCGAGGTTATGATCTTCAATGGGTCGAAGAAATTGTATTTGATCACCATTTCCTTTCTAGAGGAGAGGAGATTCAAATCACTAGCACTTATATTTATTTGAGGGTACAATTCTCATAGCCTTTATCTTCGACATGCTCTTCAGCCTCATGTCAACATAAATTATGGATCCTTCATCACTCTTAAGAGAATTTTTTCAACACTATTTTGAGGACATTCCCTCTAAGAAGTCTCTTACAGATTCCCTTGTCCAGCCCATAGTTCTTTATGGATCAGAGGTTTGGGAGCCTTGTTTACTGAACACTGATTGGGCTGCAGTTGAGAGAGTGCAAATCCTTCTCCTTTGACACATCATCGCATGCAAGCATACAGTACCCCAACACATCATTCTAGCAAAACTTGGAACTCGACCCTTCTAGCTTGAGACTATTTTCCTCCTTGTTTCTCTTATACATTGCATTCAAAGTTTCACCAACTTAGTGAAGGGTCAAGACCAATACTCGTACTTGGCCTATTGCTCATTGGAGTCCATCATCTTATCTAGTCCTCATGGTCATACTAGGTGTTGGTTTTTGGGGGTATCAAACATTTTGGAGTTGATTGGTATTTCAATGGATTGGATTTCTCTATTCAAATACTGCATGAGTGCACCTGGCCACCTCTTACCTACTAGGAAAGAGTTGAACAAGATCATCCAAGATGACATCTACAAATAGTGTTTGCAAGTCACTTGGACAAAACCCTAGGGAAAGTTACGTTTGAAGATGGCCTTCTATGTTGAGCACTTCATAAAAGTGAGGGATGAACTCTCCAACCCAAATATACATCTCATCATTGGACACGCTCTCTTCATATCCCCCTAGGCCAGTTCTAGATAGGCACATATAGATTTTGAGTTGAGTGGACCACTAAACTACACTGGCAGAGAGGATTCTTAGACTCTGTCATCATCATGAGGTTGAGACAGAGGAGCACTTCATATTTCATTATCCCATTTACTATGGTATCTATGGGAGGTTTCATTGTTTATTCAAGGGGACCTAGAATCTATCCAGTTTCTTCCAATACCCAGACCAGAAACATTTAGCCCTTTACATGCAAGAGGCCCCAAGACTTTGTGCCCACATTCTCCATCCTCCTCATAGACCAAATCCCGATCAGCAAAGTACTTTCTTCTTTACAATGCTCCCATCAACTAGGGGCACCAATCAACAAACCAATAACAGCATTGCCTTTGACTCCAAACCTCAAAGATGTTGCCAAATTAAATCTCTTACGAGTTGTTGATGTTTTGGGTAGCATTGGGAGTATTCTCATGTATGGGACAAGTGGGCTAAGTGATAAGGCTTTGCACCCATAGACCTATGGTATACTGATGGCCCATGGTATTATGATTACCCATGGTATAAACCCATGGTATTTTGATGACCCGTGGTATTATGATTACCCATGGTATAAACCCATGGTATAGACCCATTGTATTGCACTCTTTGGAAAGGTACAAGGGTGAGTGATTCATTCTTGTGGTTGACAGGAGAGCATCTTGTTGAGGAGAAGGTCGAGTAGGCCTCAGACCCCTTGAAGGCTGAGAAGGCTTGTAGAAGGTGGTCGACAAGAGAGCATCTTGTGAAGGAGACCAAGTAGGCATCAAACCCCTTGAGGGCCAAGAGAGTATCTTATGGGCAAGAAGGCCGACTAGGCCTCGGACCCCTTGGGGACCGAGAGGGCCTATGGAAGGTGGTTGGCAAGAGAGCATCTTGTGAAGAAGAAAGTCGAGTAGGCCTCATACCCCTTAAGGGTCGAGAGAGCCTGTGGAAGGTAGTAGACAAGGGAGACTCTTGTAAAAGAGAAGGCTAACTAGGCCATAGAACACTTGAGGGCCAAGAAGGCATGGGGAAGGTGGTCGAAAAGAGAGCTTCTTGTGGAGGATAAGGCCAAGTAGGCCTCAGACCCTTTGAGGGCCGAGAGGGCTTGTGGAGTAGTTGGAAAGAGAGCATCTTGTAGAGGAGAAGGCCAACTAGGCCTCAAACCCCTTAAGGGCCAAGAGGACCTGTGCAATGGTCGACAAGAGAGCATCTGGTAGAGAAGAAAGCCAAGTAGGCCTTAGACCTCTTGAGGGTTGAGAGGGATTGTGGAGTCGTCGACAAGAGAGCATCTTGTAGACGAGAAGGCCAAGTACGCCTTAGACCCCTTAAGAACTGAGAGGGCCTGTGGAATGGTTGGCAAGAGAGCTTCTTGTGGAGGAGAAGGACGAAAGGGCCTGTGGAGGGATAAGAGGGCCTATGGAGATGGTTTGTGGAGGGCCGAGAGGGCCTATGGAGATAGTTTGTGGAGGGCCGAGAGGGCCTATGGAGGGCTAAGAGGCCTGTGGAAGGTTGAGATGCTCTACTTGACTAAAGAAGATTGGGGAGGAATTGTTGCGGGAGATTTTCAGAGAAATTCAAGGAAAGAAGAAAGACCAAGCTGAGGGGTCGATTTGTTGTGGAGGCCAACTTATTTTCTTGAGCTGATTTGACAAGTGTGCAAGTCATACGATTTCCAAAGAGGCCATGAGCAAGGAGAGAGGACCAAGATAAGATATGATCAAATAATTTTATTAATGTCCAATGAATGACCATAAATAGGTCAATGGGACTAACGGATACAACCAGTACGAGTACAATGTGGGAGTGCAAACGTAACTCCTAAAAAATGTCAAATCTAAATCTAGGATAAAATGAAGTAAAGAAGGAAACAATAATAAGATAGCCTCATAAACATGCATGTATATAACCGGATCACGTAAAAGGCTAAGTAAACAAGTCCAAGATTGGAGGTTGATGATGTCAAGAATGCCTGAGTCTAATAGCTAACGGCGAGGGGGGCGACAGTAGCACTGGCTTGCTATCGAAGTCCGTTGGATCCAACGAGGAGTCTGGTTGCATGATCTTGGGGGGAATGTAGGAGCAAGGGATACTCCTAACATCTGATGCCAAAGGAAAGAAGCTTTGGATAAGTCTTTTGTTGCTTCGTTGGGGCTAGGGAGGAACCCATCCGGGGGGTTTGTTTGAGAACCGTTTGGTACTAAACCCTTTGACGCTCTAGGTGTGGGTAAATTGATGTGTTGTTTGACGCCTCTGCAACAGTATCGAGGGTACTGGTTGGCCTTCCAAAGGAGGGGCCTAAGGGGAGACCCCAAGTCTTAATTCTCTACTATCTGAAATACCCTAGAACTCAGCGCGTCACTTGTTGCTCTAATCAGCCAGATCAACCTAAAAGTATGATGTGATCGTTTGAATTGTCGTTGAGTGAGATAGGGTATGTAGGATCTAAGATTTGTGTCTAAATATCTCCATGATGTAGAGCGTTATGCCTCTTTGGTCAAGATATGGAAGAAGGTAGAGAGGGATCCTCTAGACTCTCTATATAGGCAACGATATCATCCTCTGATCTCATAGTATATGGGGCACCAAAAAATGAGATGCATCTCGATCTCCAACTCGTGTAGGTGGCACAACTAGAAAACCCTATCAGATCATGGTATATGGTGATCCATCTCTACCTGAAATCAATGGGACCCAACTCGAAGCTGTCCCAGTGGGATCTTGAGTGAGTGCATCCAGTGCCTACAAGTATAAGGGGAACAAATGATGAAGCCATCCTGTAGCCCCAAAAAGTGCTCAAGGTAAAAGGACATCTTTGAGCCAAGGCTCATCGAGGGGGATGTCCAAGTGACCTAAATGTATAATCTGTAGATATCCTCTCTGATGGCTTGATTTTGTATTTGTCGAGCCGATAAGAGATGTGTTGGTCCATCAAGGGAGAAAATGGAGGAAGGCGCTCTAGGGAGATGGTCATCGACTGAAGGAGTCGAGATGCCTCTACGAACCATCCACGATAGGGGTACAATAACAAAGTTTCTATAGGCCCTGGCTCTATAGAGGAAAGAGAACGAGCGAAAAATGACCTCATGGCAAAATGGGTGGACCCAAAACTTTGCCTGAATAATGGGCTACTAAACTATGGTTTGTAGTGGATGATATGACAAAGAAGTAGGGTCTGGACTCTCTCCATCATGGACCAATTTGACTGTAGTAAACTAGGTCCCCAAATCTCAGAACCATAGAGGACCGTGGGTATAATAATGGCCTCCATGAGGTGGATCTTGGACAGGATATCCTAGAACTATGCTTGGAAGCACTATCGCTCAATGAGGGCTAGGGAGTCGTAATCTTTACTGAGCCAAGGATGGAGTCCCTATTGCATACCGAATCTAGGCCTTGTTAACTATAACCCCAAGTAGGTGTAAGATGTGGTGATCTCAATCTCTGTCCCGCAGTGGTAGAAGTGTAAGTCTGCAATAGAATTCTTCGAGCCATTGAAGATCAAAACCTTGGTTTTACCCAAGTTTATCTTCAGTGGTCTTGGGGTTGATTCCAGTTCAGCATTTGAGTTTTCGAGCAGCCTTAATCTCCAGGGGGTCGAGTTACAAGTTCCCCTTTAGCTATTATTTCTCCGAGTAATTTTATACAAGTCAAAAAAGGGCCATTTTCCCTAGTATGGAAGCCCTAGATTCTTGTTGAAGGACTAATAAGAATTGTGTTTTGGGGGCTGAAATTTTTGTGTTGTTATGCATGATCCGATTGCTAGTTTTATAAGTTCTGTTGTGCAAAATTTGTTTCCGATCAGGCACATCAATGTTGTTAATTTTGGACAACTAGGTCCAAACTCCATGTTATGATGCTAAGATGAAGATGCCAATATTTTTATTGGACTCCTCTTTCGGAAAGGTGCAAGATCGATCTAAAGATCATCTTGATCCGATGAGCAGAACATTTATTTTGAATTAAATCCACTTATGTGCAAGGTCGGCCAGAATTGAAATGTCGGCTTGAAGCCCTAGCAGATGTGCCACACACCCTCACTGATAGATATATATAGGTCAACGTTGGAGGTCATTTCATCCATCACTCATCACACATTCTCTCTCATCATCTAATTGATTCAATCACTTTGGAGGCTCTTCTTCTCTCACACGTGGGAAAATTTCGGCGAAGGAAATTTATGTTTTGACCTAGGGTTTCAGTGCAGATTTGACCAGCATTGACTTTGGTCAACGCATGGTCAAACCGACCCTAAATTCTCTCAAAAATTCGATTTTTGAAGTCTACATTTATTGGCACAGAAATCGAGGTTGGACGTTGACTTTGACCAAGTTGTGTTGACTTTTTGCTGCCGTTGTTCTGCGTTGACTGTTGACTGGGACAGTTTGACTTTCATTGACTTTGGGTTGACTGGTATAGAGCTGTCCGAGAGGGTTGTGTGACACATTCTGGTTGGCTGACTGTATTGAGACTTTGCTGGTTGAAGCATGTTGTTGACCGTCGTAACGCACCACAACACATATATTTTGCTGATCAAGTTAAGTGTATTTTTGGCTTGTCTTTTGTCGATCTATTGGTATGTTCTATCATCATTTTACTTTCTTGTTTATGTGATTGTTGTTTGATATTGGGAATAAAAGTAAAGTTGCATCAAGCATAGAACATCTACAAAAAATTTCATGGTATCAGAGCTGAGGTGAAGACAAAGCCCAAGTTTGCAACAATCACCGAAGAAGAGCATGGGTACCTCAAACTATAATGGCTTCAAAGCTAATGACAAATTGACTGGGAAGGAAAACTTCCATGCCTGGAAGATGACTTTGGATCTTATGTTGGAAGACCAAGATGTCATGGACTATGTGCAGGGAAAAATCCAAGAGCCTCCATCCACTGCACCTACTACCACCAAGTCAAAATATAAGAAGGGGGAAATCAAAGCAAAGTTGATGATTCGGGATTCAATTCATAAGAGTCTGGTAGCCTACATCTCTGAGTTGGGCACATCCAAGGAGATGTATGATAAGTTGTTCAACATGTTCAAGGCCAACAATGCAAATCAAGTCCTTTTCTTCAAGAACCAACTGAAGAATCTGAAGAAAGGCAGGGATGAATCCATCCAATCATATTTTCTGAAGTTAATCAAAATCAGAAATAATCTTTTGGCCAATGGGGAGACAATAGTTGATCGAGAAATGGTTCTCACCGCACTTGGAGGTCTCTCCTCTGAATGGCATGTATTCAATACTACCATTCTCAATAACAACGTGATACCTAATTTTGACGAAGTATTATCGAGATGCGTACAAGAGGAAACAAGGATGAAGGAATATGAAAATGAAGGAAATGTTGCCTTCACTGCTCGTGCTAAGAAGAAGAACAATTGTGGTCCGAGGAACCGTGGAACAATAGGGGCCCAAAGAAAGAAAGGAAGATGTTACACATGTAACAAGACCAGTCACTATGCTAGAGAATGTCCTAATAAGAAGAATTATCCTGGGGATGATGACAACAACAACAACAACAAGAATGGCAATCAAAGGAACAACAGGTTCAAAGGAAAGAGGAAGGCTCCCTCTGGTCGTGATGGAAATGGGCAACCCTTCAAAAGGTCGAGAAATTCCAGGTATGAGGAATCTAATGTTGTTGATGATAAAAGAAATGAATTCATTCTTGTATCTGCCCTCTCTGCTGCATCTCCACCCGACACTATGGATGTTTGGTTGATTGATAATGGTGCATCAAGGCACCTCACTGGGTTTAAGGAAGCACTTTCTGATTTGGTTGGGAAGGATGTTAATCTGGAAATTATGCTTGGAGATAATGCCAAATATCCTGTGAAAGGGACAGGGGCTGTGACCCTCCACTCATCTCAAGGTCAAGTCCTCCGCTTGCAAGATGTACTATATGTACCTGATTTGAAGAAGAACCTTGTGTCTGTTTCAGCGATGGAAGACAAAGGTTTCAATGTGGCATTCGTTGATGGGAAGGTACGCATCTAGAAGAAGAGTTTCAAGGAAGCTATCATGATTGGGTTTAGAGTTGATATACTCTACCAGGTTGGAGGAAGTCCAATGGGAGCTATGACATGTGATACTATCCGTCAAACTGAACTATGGCACCGGAGGTTTGGACACCTTCATTACAAAGCCCTTCCCGAAGTAAGGAAGGTGGTGACAGGGATACCCGAATTCAAAAATGATCGTGAAGGTGTATGTCAGGGTTGTGCCGAAGGAAAGCATACAAGGGGACCTTTCACCTCAAGTGTCACAAAGACATCTGATGTCTTGCAATTGATACATTCTGATTTGTCTAGTATGCTACACGTGACATCCTTGGGAGGATGTTATTAGTATATGACGTTCATAGATGACTTCCCTCACAAAACCTGGATATACTTCTTGAAGAAGAAGGATGAGGCTTTCATGTGGTTTCGTACTTTCAAAGCCTTGGTGGAAAATCAAACAGGGAAGAAGATCAAGATTTTGAGGATCGATAATGGCACTAAATATGAGATGAACAAGTTCAATAACTTTTGCAGAGAAGCTGGCATCAAGAGGGAGACCACAACTGTATATACTCCTGAGCAAAATGGCGTTGTTGAAAGAAAGAACAGGACCATTATGGAAGCTGCCCGTGCCATGCTATGTGACCAAGGTCTTCCGAAGTTTCTGTGGGGAGAAGCTGTGAACACTGCTGTGTACATACAAAATCGATGCCCGCATTCCGCTCTGGACTCCAAAACTTCAGAACAGGTTTTCTCTGGTAAGAAACCTGGCGTCTCACATTTTAGAGTTTTTGGTTGTCCTGTTTATTTTCATGTGCCGAAAGAGAAGAGGAGCAAGCTGGATGCTTTTGGGAAGAAGGGAATGTTTGTGGGCTACAGTGAAACTTCGAAGGCTTACAGAGTCTATGTGCCTAGTCAAAGAGAAGTGGAGATATGCCACGATGTTAACTTTGATGAAGATGCTTCCCTCAGGAAAGTGATAAATCTTCCAAGCTCTGAGGAAGATCATGAAGTAAAGTCTAGGAATCAAGAAGAACCGAAGGATGAGACGATGCCCGATGTTGAAGGACCGCTGGACCCCATTGAACCACCTCCTTCAATGAAGAGAAGACCATCATGGCTCCAGGATACTCTTGAAGATGCCGAGAGACATATGGCCCCAAGGGGGACATTCCGTGAAAGCAAGAAGCCAAATAGATACCAAGGGTATCTAGCAGCCATGAGTACTATCGTACAATCTAAGCCTGGATCTTTTGAGGAAGCCGCAAAGCATCAAGTCTGGAAGGATGCTATGCACAAAGAGTACGATTCCATTATGAAGAATGATGTCTGGGATGTGGTTCCGAGACCAGAGGACAAAGTAGTTGTCACCTCGAAATGGCTCTATAAGATCAAGCATGGATCTTATGGTAGTGCTGAAAAGTTCAAGGCAACATTCGTTGCCCGAGACTTCTCTCAAAAGGAAGGCGTAGACTATGATGACATATTTGCACCTGTGCTCAATATACCACCATCCGATTTATCATAGTCCTTACTGCTACGCAAGGATGGAATCTTCATCAAATGGATGTGAAGACCGCCTTTTTGCATGGTGTGATAAAGGAAGAGGTGTATGTGGAGCAAACTCTGGGGTTCGAAGTCCAAGATAGAGACACCCATGTTTGTAGGTTGAAGAAAGCCCTCTATGGGTTGAAGCAAGCCCCCAGGGCTTGGTACGAGAGGATAGATAGCCACCTAATGAAGTTGGGCTTCACTCGTAGTAATGTTGATCCGAACCTTTACTTCAAGGTTGATAGAGAAAAGCCTCTCATTCTGGTGTTGTATGTGGACGACCTCTTCCTGATAGGTGTTGACCCTCTCATTCATCATTATAAGAGGGAGCTCACCGCTGAGTTCGAGATGAAGGACCTAGGATTGATGCATTACTTCCTAGGCCTGGAGGTCTGGCAGAAACCTGGCGAGATTTTCCTTTCTCAAGGAAAATATATTATGAAGTTGCTGGAAAGATTTGTGGACTGTAAGTCCGTGTCGACACTGATGGAGCTCAACTTTAAGAAGTTGAGTGGCAGCGTTGTTGGGCCCGTGCTAGAAAATCCTACTGAGTATGTCAACTCGTAGGGGCCCTCATGTTCTTAGTGAACACCCGTCCGAACGTATGTTTTGCAGTGAACACTTTGAGTAAACACATGGTTGATCCTCATCACATTCACTGGGTTGGTGCCAAGAATCTTTTGAGATATCTTTGAGACACGATAAACCATGGGCTGAGATACACTGTCGGGAGCGTGACACTCCATGGATATACTGATGCCGATTGGGCTGGCAGTGTGGTGGATCGCAAGAGCACATCTAGATGTTGCTTCACACTTGGGTCTACTTCGATATCATGGATGAGCAGGAAGCAGAAGTCAGTGGCTTTGAGCACTGCTGAGGCCGAATACATTGCAGTGAGTATGGCTTGTTGTGAAGTAGTTTGGTTGCGAAAGCTCTTCAGTGAGCTATTCGGGCATGTGCTAGATACCACCGAGATACTCAGTAATAACCAGAGTGGGATTCGGTTGTCCGAGAATCCCGTGTTCCACGATCGATCCAAGCAAATTGATATCAAGTACCACTTTATCTGAGATATGGTACAGCAAGGCGCCATAAGGCTCGATCATATAGGAATTGATGAGCAGGTCGCGGATATTCTCACAAAGCCCTTGGGGAAGGTCAAGTTCCTAACCTTCCGTGATAATCTTGGAATCATGGAACGACCCCATGTTGAGGGTCCTGTTGAATGATGAGCTCTGGGAGCTCCAGGGGGCTTTGGGGATAGCTTCTTGGAGCTATAAGCAACCACAGGGCTAGGCTTGTCGAACCTTGTTGGTGTGCTTTTGCCCCACCGTTATGATATTGAGTTGGTTCACCTCTCTTTGCTCTGTGCCCCGTATGCATCCTACCCATGGAGTCTCGGACTCATGGGAAGTACCTCTCATTGGCCAATGAGGTGCGAAAAGCTAGAGACTAGTAGCAAAGACCGATGGACGCATCAGATATTGTAGTACTCTCTATGTCTAGGATGACACGTGTCCAACCACTTGATCTGGGATCAAGTCTAGTGAGGTTTCGGACCTCCAACTGACTTCGGGTCAGGTAAACCAACTTCGGGTTGGTATGTGACTCTTTTGAGTCCTATAGAGGTTTTGGACCTCTGGGCTGAATTTGTCAGTCGGGAGTGATGTCTTTGTGACTCACCCTTTTGTTCTGAAATAAAGAAGCCAACAAAGCAAGTTATGACGGGATGACGCACGATGTTTGGATGGCACATGTGGATGGAGTTCTCCCTAGTTGAAACTTGAGAGGGAGTGTTAATTTTGAACAACTAGGTCCAAACTCCATGTTGTGATGCTCAGATTAAGATGCCAGTATTTTTATTGGACTCATCTTTCGAAAAGGTGCAAGATCGATCTAAAGATCATCTTGATCCGATGAGCAGAACATTTATTTTGAATTAAATCCACTTATGTGCAAGGTCGGCCAGAATTGAAATGTAGGCTTGAAGCCCCAGCGGATGTGTCACACACCCTCACTGATGGATATATATAGGTCAACGTTGGAGGTCATTTAATCCATCACTCATTACACATTCTCTCTCATCATCTGATTGGTTCGATCACCTTGGAGGCTCTTCTTCTCTCACACGTGGGAAAATTTCAGCGAAGGAAATTTCTGTTTTGACCTAGGGTTTCAACGCATGGTCAAACTGACCCTAAATTCTCTCAAAAATCCGATTTCTAAAGTCCACATTTATTGGCACAGAAATCGAGACTGGGCGTTGACTTTGACCGGGTTGTGTTAACTTTTTGCTACTACTGTTTTGCATTGACCATTGACTGGGACAGCGTTGACTTTCATTGACTTTGGGTTGACTAATATAGAGCTATCCGAGAGGGTTGTGTGACACATTTTGGTTGCCTGACCATATTGAGACTTTGTTGGTTGAAGCATCCTATTAACTGTTGTAATGCACCACAACACATATATTTTACTAATCAAGTTAAGTGTATTTTTGGCTTGTCTTCTGTCAATCTATTGGTATGTTCTATCAGCATTTTACTTTCTTGTTTATGTGATTGTTGTTTGATATTGGGAATAAAAGTAAAGTTGCATCAAGCATAGAACATCTACAAAAAATTTCAGATGTGTTTCAATTAATTAGTTAATTTGAGATTGTTACCAGATCATGTGTGTGTGTGTGTGCACTGAGTCTAGTGCACAAAATATTAACACTAGCAAGAAAATGAGATCACCTAGACTCTTCCAGATAGCAATGAAATGGGCAATCCAAATACTCCCCCAGATCATCCTTAGGACACCATCATATCTTGATCTTTCTTCATTTAACCTCGAATGTTAGGAGAGATAGAACCCAGATCATGCTTTCTTCATTTAGCCTCGAATGTTAGGTGAGATAGAATGAGTTGTCCATGATCTAGTCCTTTGATCCTTTCCCTATGTACATCTCTCTCCCTTTACAGTTGCTCGCACTTGATGTCAAGGATTGTCCATGTTTTAGCATTGTAAAATTTTCCAAAGGCCATATATGATTGTTGTCCCATGTTTCTCTTAATTAAATAAATCAAATTTGAACTTAATTTCTCAAATATTATGAATTTTTTAAAGGCTCTGCAGAGAACTAGCAGGAGTTCATAGCTATAGTGATCTTTTGACTTTGAGTTTTAAGCTTAAGATTGCAAGTTTGCAACTCTTTTCATCCCTATGAGTTCAAATGAAATTATCCTTTAAAGTTATTTACAAGTGCAGTACATATTTATTTCATTTGTCCAAATGTATAATGCTTTACTTTCTATTATGCTAGAAATTTGAAAATGATACATGATGAATCTACAACTTTTTATGCCTTATATGAATGTTATATTATATCATTGTTAATACTCATTTCATATAAAGCCTATTCTTGTTTTAAGCATTCTCTATCTACATTTTTGTCTTTATTTTCTTTATTTACAAGAGGAGTGCCACCTCAATAAAAATGACGGGGGAAGTTTTTTCCCTCAAGTGTTGTATTTGAAACTTTGACTAGCCCAACAATCAAAAATTAGTGACGCGCATTGGACAAGGGTGAACCAATGATGGCAAGGATGAGACATAGCACTAATTAGGCCTCTATGAGGCACAACATTTATGTAAGCGAGGTAGAGGATGCATGCATGCTATAAGGCGCATTGAATGAGAACAAAGCAATGGTGGTGAGAATGAGGTACCACACTAGTTAGGCCTCCGTGAGGCACAATAGTTATATAGGCATGGAAGAGGGTGCATACATGCACCAACCTCAGAGTAATGCCAAGTTTAGATTTTTCCTATTTTAGATTTTTTCTTCCAGATTTAGAACAGCACATGCATTTTCTCAAATTCTTTTCCTCTTTATTTAAGGCTCAATTCTTAAATTAGGAAAGTGCTTGGATTAAACGAGTGTCCCGGATTGGCAACTAGGTGCAATTACCTGTAAGGATCTAGGGAAATTTTCTTGCCTTTAGGGTTTCTTAGAAACTAGGACTTTCAACAAAACTTCTTATTGTTCAGAAAATGACAAAAACAATCAAATACAATAGTTTAAGCTTCAGTAAACAACACTGCTCTTTCAATAACACAATAAATCATTCAATGCAATGTTATGGTGCAGTCAATCAACATTTTCAACGGTACTAGTACAATTTGATTTCAACACTCCACTATAGATCCAATCTAAGTCACCTGATACGGGGATACGGGGATTCGAAGTATCGGATACGGGTACGGTGACCCCGGAACAAGATACTTCTGGGATACGTTACGTTATATATTATTTTATTAAAAAAATATATATATATATATATATATATATATATTTTAAAAAAAAATATATATATATATATATATATATTAATATATTAAAAATTAGATATTTTTTGCACAAATTCATACAAAATTCATTGATTCAAACATAGATATTAGATACTCATGAGTCATACATCATCATTGATACTATAATACAAATTACAATGATACATTGATACACAATACATGATACAATCGTCAAATTTACTCAGAAAGACAAGATTGAAGATAGTAAGATACTGTAGTTTTTTCATTAAGTCATCAGAATCAAAATGTGTTACATAAGAACACTGCCAAATGGATTGGTGCTCTTGATTAAATACGAGTTCCATACCCTAATACATGACAATTCGATGGAAACATTGCAATAGCCCAATCCTGAAATCCTGAAAAACTGATAAGTCTGCTGGATTTTGAATGAGATCTAAAATTCTACTTTCTCCATATGAAATCCAATGAGGTCGGAACCACTCTCAAACATCCTGAGTCATTTCATGGTAATGTTAAAAATTTAAGTAAAAGTGACATTCTCCTTAATCTTCATTTTCATCCTTTTCATCCTTTTACTTTAAGAATTTAACATTACCATGAATCATATATAAATACTAGGGCCATAGGCTTGATGCCCTCTCTTGAAAAATCCTCCTCAATTGGTGAAAAACAATGAGCAAAAGCCCCCCTTTATAATAAAAAAACAACGCTTTTTTGAACCCGCGGGCGTATCCGATGGGGTACGGTCGGGATACGACGTGTCCCTTTTCGGATACGCCGTATCCGGACCGTACCCTGTACGGATACGCCGTGTCCTTCGAATTGGGGCCGAATCCGATACGTAGAGGTGTCCGACACGGGGATTCGGGGATACGAGGGCATTTTAGGAGTATCTGGTTACTTAGGATCCAATAGTTTCAATACAATTCTGAACAATTCTAGTGTGATCCCAAGTTCAATAGAGTTCAATTATTAGCAATTGTACCCTATCAAGTGATCTTAGCTACACTATTTGTTATGTGAATGTTGAACAGAGAAGTTGACAGAATAGCCTCAGGATGAAGCCCTTATCTGCTACAGGAGGCTGCCTGAGAGCCATTGAATTCAGAAATGTAAGTCGAGTTACCTCAGAGTGATAGCGAGGTGTCTGGGAGGATGATTGAATTTTGCTCTAACGTTTTTCCTTGATCTAATTAGAAATTTCTCCAAAATCTGCCTCGGGGTTATGGTACTTGCCTCGGGAAATTTGGGCCTGTTACAGTCCCAAACCAAACATTCGCAGTGCCTCAGATAGCCCTTCTGAGCTCTATTACAAGAGCACAATTTTTTATTAGGAAACTCAGACCTGTTGTAGAGCACAAATAGTCCCCCCGGGTGGCCTTAGGAAGAGGTCTGACTTCCACTAGAATTTCCATATGTTCAGATTGTCCATGTATGCAGATTTAATGTTTAGCCTTCGTTTTTTTCAGAGGTATTTCCAGTTTTCAATTTCTTAGCTATTAGGGTTTTGTTTCTCAATGCAGATCTGTGTACCATGTGCTGAAAATTTAACAAGGATCCAAAATGATAACTTGTAGATCCATGTGAATAGGGGATTCCTAAGATAGATGCACTATCATCTGCTTAAGAGCTTAAATACTTGCGGTAGGTGTTGAAGCAAGATGAGGAGTGTGTTGCAAATTCGATGCTTGAAGTGGCACCTACCTACTTAAGTTTGAAGCCTATCAGGATGGTTCAAGCAGGACAGGAAGGACTAGCATTGACATAGAACATAGAGTTCTAATTTTGTGGAGGTTAACTTGCTTAATAGCTCTTCATCCTAACTGAGCGGGATAATATGTGATCTAGTAGCTTTTACAATCCTTGTGAAGTTTGCAGGTGTTGAAGAACCCATCATATTCCACCCTTCCATCAAAGGGGTACAACCTACCAGGAGGCATGCCACAATAATCGAATAATGTAATATCACAATGAACTGTATCAATAAAATGGTCAATGGAAAATGTGACAAAACACCTACTTGTGATAGGTGTGTATGAAATTGCTTTCTTTACAGATCCAAGATAATTGGCCTATGGATGTAGGTAGGGATCCAATGTGGGAGTATGGTATGTCCTATGAGGGTCATAATAGAATGAGGTTGAATTGCAAGCTATGTGGTATGGAAATGTTTGGTGGAATCAGCCGTTTGAAATACCACCTTGTCAGAATACCAGGGAATGAAGCAGTGCTTTGCCCAACAGCCATCCCAGAAATTATCCATATTGCAAACCAATCCATTTTTCAAATGCATAAGAAGAGAGATCAAAAGGAAGAAGCAAGGCTTGAGCTTGCAAATAGATCGCAAGCTTCTCAAAAGTGGGGGAAAGCCAATCCTTAGGCTCACCTTCTGTAATGTCTGGCCCTTCAACGTCCTCACCTTTCTTTGTGCCAAGATCCATGCCTGGGGGGCAACCTTCTATTCGGTCAATGGTGAAATCGAAGGAGAAGGAAGAGGCTGACAAAATTGTGGTGAAATGCTTTCTATGGAATGACATACCATTCAACATTGCCAAGAACAACCCATTCTACCATTCCGTGTTTGAAGTTGTTGCAACTTGCCACTGTTTGTCCAGGTTACAAGGGCCCAGATTATAATGACTTGAGAGGGCATCTCCTTCAAGGGGAAACGGTTGATTGCACAAGGAGATTGGTTGAGTTGAAAGAATCGTGGGAGATCACAGGATGCACCATTATGTCAAATGGTTGGACAGATGGGAAGGGCAGGTCCATTCTAAATAAACTAGTTAATTGTCCCAAGGGGACAATGTTTATCAAATATATTGATGCATCTCCATATGTTAAAGATGCACAGTTATTATGTGAGATATTGGATAACTCCATTCAGGAGATAGGTTCGCAGTATGTTGTCCAGGTCATTACAGACAATGTTGCTAACTATTTTGTTATTAGCAGGTTGCTCATGGAGAGGTATCGAACCTTATATTAGACTCCTTGTGCTGCCCATTGCATTGATTTGATGCTAGAGGACATGGGAAAAATTACTTGTATCAAGGAAATTGTTGAGTAGGCTACGAGTGTTACAAAATATATTTACAATCATACATTTGTTCTAAAACTCATGAGACAGTTCATAGGGGGAAAGAAGTTGGTCCTTCCTGCTATCACACGTTTTGCAACTTGCTTCATTTCTCTTCAATTTCTCTGCAATTCGAGGTTGGAGTTGCAAAGGATGTTTCTCTCAAACAAGTGGAATGCTTGTGTCTATAGCACAAAAGTGGATGGGCAAGCCATAGCCCAACTTGTGAGACACAACCAGAATTTTTGAATGGGAGTGGAGGAGTTGTGTGCTATCCATGAACCTTTAGTAAAGGTTCTTCGCTTGGTTGATGGTGAGAAACCCACACTAGGCTACTTGTATGAGGCCATGGATAGGGCCAAAGAAGCTATCCATTGATACTATGAGCACAAGGGAGAAGGTTCTTCGCTTGGTTGATGGTGAGAAACCCACACTAGGCTACTTGTATGAGGCCATGGATAGGGCCAAAGAAGTTATCCATTGATACTATGAGCACAAGGGAGAAGAGTGATTCACTAGACGAGATGAGATATGGGGTGTGATTGATGAGCAATGGAACAACACTCTCCATCATCTTATTCATGCAGCAAGGCTCTACCTCAACCTCACATTCTCTTATGCATGTGGATTCAGGTTTAATGCAGAGGTTATGGATGAATTTTACCAAATGCATTCAGAGGTTGGTGTTGGCTTCCATTGAACGCAATGAGATTTCCAAACAACTTGAGGTATATAAGTAGAGTTCTAGGACATTTGGGTATGATATGGATATCCAAGACAGGAACGCAAGGATGCTAGGTAAGCTACAAGCAAAGTTTATTTCAATTTTCACTTTCAAATTTCAACGTGTTTCCTTTCTATGACTATCTATGATTCTATTTGAATTTTGACATTTGTTACTTAATGGAAAATTGAAATATAAGTCATTGTCTTTCCTCAGAAATTTGAATCCTTTCCATTTATTTATTGTAGATGTTTGGGTGGGCAAACTATTGTAGAAGAGTCCCAAAGTTGCAAAAGCTTGCCATTCGAATGCTAAGTCAAACTTGCACCTCTTCAAGGTGTGAGCGCAATTGGAGTGACTTTGAAAAGATGCACTCCAAGAAGTGCAAGAGGTTATAAACTTAGAAATTTTCAAATTTAAATTTAATTTTTTTATAAGTTCATTAATTTAATTTATGGCATATGTGGGACATCATCCTAAATCCTGATTGAATGATTCCTCTAATGATTAATCACAAAATGCTTCTCATGCAAGTTAGATGTCCACCGCCTCAATGACATGGTATATGTCTACTACAATCTCAGGTTATGGGTCAGCAGATAAACAAAGTACCTGATACAGATGCCATTTCATTGGAGGCACTTGACACCACGAGACCGTGGAGGGTGGAGATCGAGAGGCCTATCATGGAGGAGGCACCTGAGTGGTTGGAGCAAGAGGAGGAGGTGGAGGAGTGGGAGGAGGATGCTCCACTTGTAGGAGAGACAAATTTAGAGCAGGGGGAGGATATTGAATTTGAGAGTGTGCCAGAGATACAGCCACTACAACCACGATCACCTGCACAGGGACTGCCAACTAGGGGAAGAGGTGGAAGACATCGCACTTCATCTTCCACAATTTCCCTACGAGTTTCACCTTCCACTTCAAGGTCAGGTTCAGCATGTCCACCTACTTCTTCTAGAGGAAGAATGATGCCAGTGACCTTTGCATGTAAAAGGGGTAGAGGGAATCATTGAAACTTGATATTTTAGTGCATCATGATTAGCCTTGTAGGCTTGTAGTATCTAGATGCCTCATGATGATCATCTCATGAGATACACCGTTTTGTTTTGCTGCAATTTTCTTTGATATTATTAAGAATTGTAACTCAAGTGAGTCAGGAAAGATATAATATTTCAGTATTAATGTTTGATGTACTACTTGACATCTTATACATTTTATTTAGTAGTTTTTTCTTCATATTTATGTAAAATTGTGTTTATTTGATGTTGATGTTGCTTTAGAAGTTTAAAATTTTGAAAAAAGGTGAGTATTTTTTTTTATTTTTTAAGCTTCCCAATCATTTTCGATAATTTCCCTAATATTGCCGATAATTAAAAAATTTTACCCCCAGCGATAAATTGCTGATAACAATAAATGTAACATCAGTCTGCATTTTTGCTCAATTTGGAGGGTGTGAAAGAAGAGTACTTCTTGCTCAAGATCAATATATTTTTGAGCCAGGAGGATTGGCAAAGGGTTGGAAGAACTGAGAACATGACACTCATCTTCTTTGGTTGTTCCTCAGGGGCACGTTCTTCAATTACAATTTACCTATCGCACTTCAACAAGGAGAGACTTAGCCTTTTTAGCTTATAGGCATGAGCTACAGGTCTCATTGTTTAGGAGTTTCTTAGAGTTGCAGCCACTGTGCCAGCATTACATCCTCATAACATAAAGGGTAGAAACAGTTGCATATATGCCTTTGAAAGCATCCCAAAAGTATATTGGAGGTCGATTGGAGATCGCAAACTATTGGTTGCATGCTTGCCACCATGTAAGGATTTGCTCTTCCATGTGGACCTCAACTACAAGGATCCTCTAAGAATCTGTCCCTGTAAGTTGGGATTTGAAATAATATTCAATGTTGCACATCCAAAACTCGATTTTTTATGTTGTTGAAAACAAGGTTGCAGGGAAGCTTCACCCCCCCCCCCCGTTCCCGCTCCCGAAACGCGCTCCATTCGGGAGCGTTTTGGGAGCGCTCGGAAACGCGCTCCCGAAAACGCTTCCTGAGGGAAGCGTTTTTGGGAGCGCGTTTCCGGCCCTGTAAAAACGCTCCCTACCTTTTTGGGAGCGTTTTTAAACGCCGGAAGCGGTCAGGGAGTGTTCGCTCCCGAACGCTCCCTGGCAAAAAAACGTTTCCCGCCGGCGAGAAATTTTTTTTATTGAAAAAATCGTTTTGTTTTTAAGAGGAAGGGGGGCTCATTTTGTTTATTATTTGTAGTTGAGTGAGTGAGAGAGTGAGAGGAGCAAGAGGAGCAAGAAGGAGAGCTTGAGAGCGGAGCTATAGAAGTGACAAGGAGAGAGCAAGGAGGAAGCTGCAAGGCAACAGGGGGATTGCAAGAAAGAGGTAGGTCTTCTAATCTAATTTTGTATTTTCTAGGATGAATTTGTAAGTTGTTTAAAAATGAAAACTTGATTTTTTTCTTGAATGTTGCATTTTATTGTGTTTAAAACTTAAAAATTGAATTGCTTTTTTTCCTATGTTGCATTTCCTATTCCCATTTGGCATTTCTCCATTTGTTTTGCAGGCTAGAAACTTGAAACTTGAAACTTGAAACATCATGGCTATATGGCTAGGGATTTTCCTCATGATGGTTCCTTTCTTTGTAATAATGGTGTTGGAGAGTAGTAGAAGAAAGAGGCAAATCAGAGAAGAGGAGGATGAAAAGGAGGGTTATGGTGGATATGAAGAAAATCCTAAAGAGGAGGAGGAAGTGGGGAGTGGAGAACATGAGGACACAGATTCCCCAACTAGACAAGACCAAACTCAGACACCTTTGTGGAAATATGTTCAGAAACAGAAGGAGGGAAAGGTGGTGGAACCACTAAATTTATTTGCCCCCATTGCAATAAACAATACCATGGTTCATACACAGGTGCGAGAAGGCACCTTTGTGGGAAAATGCCAGGGGATGGAGAAAAAAATATAGGAATCAAAATTTGTACTAGTGTGCCAGCAACACAGAGAGAGAAATATAGAAAGGAAGAGGAGGCTACCCTACAGAGATCAAAAAGATCTAGGGGTTTCATTGATTCTTATTCAGGCCCATCACGTCATGGACAAACAAGTCCAGCTTCCACCCATGCCAGTGGTTATGGAGGCAGTGGCACATCTGGATTAAGGCGTAGAACCATATCCAATTTCCTTGACGAAGGGTGTAGGAATGATGTGGATTAAAAATTTTACTGGTTTCTATATGCATGTGGGGTGCCATTCAATGTTCTTCGCTCACCTTATTGGCATGAAATGGTTTCTGCCATTAATGATGCCCCCAAAGGATACAAAAGCCCTGGGTATGACAAGGCCAGAACCGTGGGTCTTGATCATGAAAAAGCTAAAATAAACCATTCTTTGGCTAGAATGACAAATTCGTGGAATGAGCATGGGGTGTCCATTGTCTCTGATGGATGGACCAATGTAAAAGGAAAGCCATAGATAAGTGTTTTAGCTGTGTCGGTTAGTGGTGCAATCTTCCTGTCAGCATATGATTATTCAGACAAATTCAAAACCGGCATTAACATTGCAGAACCATTACTTGATATAATTGAAAAGACTGGGCCATACAATGTCATACAGGTCATCAATGATAATGCTGCTAACTGTAAGGCAGCAGGAGCAATTATTGAGGATAAATACCCCAACATATTTAGGTCTGGGTGTTTGGTTCACACAATGAACCTTTTGATGCACGATATCATTAAAAACAAACAACCTCAATTCAAATGGCTTGGTGATTTGTACAAGAGAGGTAAAAAAATGATAAAATTTATTACAAATCATAGCAATACCCATGGGCTTTTCCGTACTCACTCCAAATTGGAGTTGTTGAAGATAGCAAAGACTAGATTTGCTAGCTATTACCTTACCTTCAAGCGCCTTTTGAAGGTAAGAGAGTCATTGGCTGCAATGGTATCAAGCCCACACTGGCAGGTATTAAAGGACAGGGCAGCGACAATAGTTGACAGGCAAGGTTTCGAACATGTGGAGGAGACCGCCCTTGACTCTTTGTTTTGGGCACGTGTGAGGGAAATTTTGAATTTCACCAAGCCCATTTATCACATGATTCGATTTGCAGATACAGATAAACCAGTGATTGGGGAGGTTTATGAGCAAATGGACAGCATGTTGGGCCAAATAAAAGATGTTGTTAAAGATAATGATCCCAACTTGTATGCTATGATTCATGACTATGTGTGTGCACGATGGAATAAACTCAATGTTCCACTACATGCCTTGGCATATATCCTTACGCCAAAAGATTACTCTCCATCTTGGTTGGGCCAACTTGCACCTGGAGGTGGGGTTAGGATCAAACCTCACACAGATCTAGAGGTACAAGAGGGGTACATGAAGGCATTAGACAAGTTGGTACCCGACAGGGAGGAGTATGCTAGATTGCGCCTTGAATTAGGCAAATACTTCAGTTGCACTGCTAACTATGGTTCTTTCCATGCAATGGAAGACATAGACAGATTTGATGCTCTCACATGGTGGGAAGCATATGGCGGCATGGGACTTTTGCCAAAGTTGGCAGAAAAAGTTCTCTCACAGGTTGTGAACACTTCTTCTGCAGAGAGGTGTTGGAGCACCTACAGCTTCATACATAATGTGAGAAGAAACAGGCTGAATGAAAACCGAACTGAAAGCTTGGTTTATGTGCATTACAACTTGAGGTTGTTGAGCCATTACTGTGATCGAGCAAATGAGGATCCATCATACAGAGTCTGGGACAACAACCCAGAGGATGATAATTTGGAGGATGGCACGGTACATATGGAAGAATTGGAAGCATAACTTTTTAGGGATGATGATGAAGCATCAGCAGCACCGCCACACACAGGGCCAGTCCCACCATCTACTGGTAGCAGTGCGGGTGCAGGTGCCAGTGCCAGTGCCAGTGCCAGTTCTCGATATCAAACTATTGTTCCTTTGCAGATTCAGTCTCCACCTTCTAGTCATGGTCGTGGTACTCCTGAGAGTACTAGAAGACCACCATTTCCTCGTGGCTCGCACAAATTAGACATTTCTCGCGAGCGTGGCAAGGGGCCAGCCAATAGATAAAATAGATTTGTTGTTTACTAGTCTTTTCTAATTTCTAGTAGTTTTTATCTTTTATAATTGTTGACAGTTGAACAGTTAAAACTTGACTCTTTCATATATTTAATGACAATTTAAGTTTGAAGTTTGAATTTGAAAGGTGAAACTTTGAAGTTGGCATTTATAAGTTTATAAGTCATTATGAATTATGAATATGATGCTTCATGAAAGTTATATGGTGATCAATGAATCAATGATGATAAATGTTATATATTGCATTTAAATCAATGAATCAATGATGATAATGATATATATCAATGATGTGACAGTTATATATTGAAATTTGAAATCAATGAATCAATGATGATAAATGTTATATATCAATGATGATAAATGTATATTGAATTTTGAAATCAATGAATCAATGATGATAAATGTTAGATATTGAAATTTGAAATCAATGATGTATAAATGTTATATATTGAATTTTGAAAGTTTTTGAAACCTTCGTGCTGATGATTTGCGAGACTCAAGAGTCAATATGCTGTATGCTTCCAACTCGTGGGCGTGGTTGATGAAGATTATAACTTCTAGATGATTGATGTTATATGATTCAATCTATGTTTTTATGTTTTTTATGTCTAATTCATCATTCTACATGTTTTTGTTGACATATATGCATCAAAATATAAAAAATATAAAATATATATATATAAACGCTCCGGACCGAGAGCTTCTAAAAATGGCACTCCCGCTCCCGCTCCCGCTTCCAAGTAACCTTGGTTGAAAACCCTATCAAATTAAGGCACCAATGGTTTAGTGTCCAAGTTGAAGATCTACTAAACAATGGGAATCATTTGGTGAGTAGTGGATCGAGATCAAGGTTGGGGTTGGGCCAATTACTGATGGATGATGAGTTGTTGGAACATTCTCATCGTATCATGCATCATTTTATCCTATAACTCCTATTCTTTTTAAGCTTGTTGTTGAGTAACAAGGTTTTCTAACAATAGGCATTGTCGCTTGTGCATTTCTTCAACCAAGACTTGGCCAAGACTGGAGTCCTGAGAGTCTCCTAACTCAATGGCATTTTTACGGGAGCCGTGGAACTTAGGAGATATTACAACATACAAGGTTTTATAATTGGAAATGGAGATTTGCATGCTACAAGCAAAATTGAAGGAAATTCAAAAAGGCCAGAAATGGGTAATTAATTGCAGTCTACAACTTCATGAAATAGTGAAATAAAGTAGTCTAGGGTCATAGTCCCACAGCCTATGGGGCTTAAAGAAAGATTCCAAGTAGGAAGAAAATTCTAAAGGAGACCAAAAAGGCAAAGATCTTAAGTGGCCCTAATCTTAAGACTCTAATACCAATTCATATGAGCACAAAACAAGAATGTGAATACTTATATACAAGAGAAAACAAGAGCAAGCAAGTATGCAATATGAGAAGAGAGGAGATTGCCAGAATGTATGCATACCGTACACTCTTCATTTATTGTCTATTATAGAGTACAAAATTGTTAGGAGAGTGATCAAAGTTGACCAAGTTTCAAATAAAATACAATCAAGGATATGAGTGATCAATTTGGACCAAATCACCTAATAGAACAAAAGAACAAATACAGAGTACAAAAGTGTAAATTACAATTATAATAGCTAATCTAACCAAATCCACAATCCACTAGGACAAGGATTATTTTTAATCAACAACATTAAAGGTGAAGTTTAGTGTTCAGGGTTAAAGTTTAAACCATCATAATTTCCCAAGGGTGCCATAAATATATAACGTAAGATGATGTTAAAATTGGACAACTAGGTCCAAACTCCGGGTTGTGCTGCTCAGATGACGATCGCAATATTTTTATTGGATTCCTCTTTCGGAGAGGTGTAAGATTGATCTAAAGATCATCTCAATCGGATGAGCAGAACATATACTTTGAATTTATTCCACTTATGTGCTAGGTCGGCCTGGAATAAAATATTGACTTAAATGTCTTAAAGGACGTGTCACACACCCCCAAAGATTCCTATATATTGGAGAGACTTGGAGTTCATTTGACACACATTGTTGTGGAGGAATTCTCTCTCTCTGGATAGCGTTGGAGCTATGATATATATATGGACTGTTCTTTGTCTGGGTTATATGTGACACACTTGGCTGAATGACCTATTGGAGACTTTGCTGGTAGAAGCATCCTGCTGATCGCCGTAACGCCACCATTTCTTATCTCTGTCTTGGCTTGTCTTCTATCGATCTTTTAGTATGTTCTATCTTCTTCAGTGTTGTGCCCTAATCTGAAATGGCATAGAACATGAGCAGAAATTAACAGATGATGTATGTGAGAAAGTGCAGTGCACCTATGTTGTATCATTACTGCAGCATCATTAATTGAAAAAATGTTTCAGGTTCTCTCCATAGCCGTGTGTTTTATTTGTATGCTTGTGCATTCTAAAAATTAACAAAAATGTCTCATAGAATTTTCTGTGTTTAGTAAATGACAAGAGGCATTTCCCATGAGTTTCCTAAGGCATTTCAGAAATGGGTACATTTCCGAAATGTATCCCTTGGAGAATGGCCCCCAAGGAAACATTTCATGCAACAAAGCTTAAGGATAATTCAAGGCCTTCCTAACTGAAAATGAATTTTATATGCACGGAATGCTAATGGCATTGATAATTTGTACATGCTTTATTTGTATGTTTGAACTTGATGAACTTCAAAAATTAATAGAAACGTCTTCTAGAAGTTTATCTGTTTGGTATATAACAAGAGACATTGCCCATGGGTTTCCTAGGGCGTTTCAGACATGGGTACATCTCCAAAATGTCCCGGGGAGACGTTTCCTATAACAGAGCCTATGGATAATTCAACGCCTTCTTAATTAAAATGAATTCTATATATATGGAGTCTGGACTGCAAATGGCATTGAGGATAGTCACTAAAAGCCACACTATACATTAATTGTGTTAATGATTGTCAGTATGATATATTATGCCTTGGGGCATACCTTACGTAACAGACATACTTGTGGCAATAATTGAATATCAATACAGAGAACCTACTGCCCACTATCCTACCATAGTAGATATAGGTCTACGGATAACCCTTTAGACGATATACAATCAAGTCAAGGTGCAACTGTTGAGTAAATATTGGCCGAATATATATCCCTTGCTTATGGCTCTCGAGCCAAACCCATTTTCGTTGGTATTTTAAGCTATAATATGGTTAGCAGTAGATGCCCTTTCCATAAGGCCAACAAAATTTTTCTTCCTAGGAATAAAAAGCAAGTCCAAATAAGGAGACTACAGCAAGAACTCTATGATCTTTATGCAGCAAAGGGATACTTAGAAGGGTGGTTGGATGAAAGAGGCGTGATCGTTATTTACTTTCTGCTACAGTACTTCTCCTCAGTCCGTCTCTGAGATCGGGGATCCCTCAATCATTCCTGCATGCATTCTCCCTTCCAACTTAAGAAGAATTAAACGTGTCTGTTGAGAAATACAATAAGTCTGGGAGCTGATCTGAGGGATTCATCCAAGAAGAAGCAGCAGGGATTGATTATGCATATGAAAAAGAGTTGGAGTAGGGGGGTAAAGCATGCAGGGTGAAGCTGAACTCAAAGAATATTAAGTGATTCAAGTGCTGGAGTACCTGAGACTTTATAAGCTTATAATGGTAAGGCTCAAATCTTCGTATGATAATGTGGTCAAACATATAGTATCAAAATAGTCAGCCACCTGGGTTAGTTGTACGGAGAAAATAGCATGCTCGGTAACTCTTGGATTTTATTAAAAACAAATGATCTTTGGTAAAACAACAATTTCCAGAAGATGAGGATATTCAAATAATTTATTTACCATTTCTTTTATGGTCACCTGGTGTTTTACCTTAACTGGTCTAAAATTTACCAAATATTCATACTTTCAATAGGAAACGAAAATGTTTCCCGGGAGATGCTTTCTAAGGAAGTATTTTGTAATTCCAATATTTGATATAGTCATTTTGTCAAGATGTACTGATCTGCAATTGATCAGAGCCTCTCAGCTGCATCTTCCAAAAACTCAACTCAGAAACAAATGAATCAAACACAATCACACAAGATAAGATAAAAGACTAACATTCACTTGTATTGTCATGAAGCTCGATAGCCTTTTAAATAGATTTACAAATATATATTTAGAACTTGCCTCCTTTGTTGTCAGCTGCCAAACAGGAAAAAGCTAAATACATTATTTTAGATATTGTCTTTCTTGATATAAGTTGTCTGGTACTAGATGTTTCCTTCTTCATTAGATGTTACCATGATGAAATAGGCAGTCTGACTGCCCAATTTCCCCCGGTTTAGATGGAAAGTGTCCCCTGCTTTCCTCCCTGTTTAAGTGTGTTTAAGTGTGAAGCCATGGCTGAAATGATTTTTGTATGTTGCTGGAATTTATGTGATGTGATGTTGATTGTTGATTTAGTAGCAGGTGCCTACATAGCTTGGGGTGGGAAGGCACGTCTCCAAATGAACCTGAACCGAATGTTGCTATGTTGATTGTTGAAGAAGCAGCCGGTGCCTACATAGCTTGGGGTGGGAGGGCACGTCTCCAAATGAACCCAAGCCGGATGCTGCTATGTTGAATGTGAAGAAAGTGCCTACTAAAGCGGGGTGGGAGGGCACATCTCCAAAGGGAACCCGCTCCGAATGTTGCTCCTGATACAAAAACTAGTGGATTCTGGGTGGGGTACATAACCAAACCACACCAGAGATATACCAATTGATCTATAGATGTGGTGCAAACTTGTAACAAAAATGGCCATGGGTGTTGTAGATGTTTTGATGAAACAGAGAAACTGAGACTAAAAAAAATGAGTAGATGGGCCTTAGCTATGCGTGTTTCTTCTGTGTGGTGGCAATCTGTTGAATGGCTGAGAGGAAGTAACCACCAAGACCTCCAAAATGTGATTAAACAACTAACATATGTGGGAAACATGAGATGGCATGTGGAATAAATAATGCTCAAGAAAAATAAACTAAAAAGTTGTGGCAGACCCGTAGCAGCTGGAAAATAGGAAGGATGCTAGTAGCAAAATTTTAGCGCATAAAAAAACAAAAAATTAGGTTAGGCGCCAAGGAGATACCAATTGATCTGCAATTGATCGGGGGTGAGGTTTAGAGAGTCTCACCTCTCAGCTGTGTTTCCAAAAACTCCAGAAACAAATGAATCAAACAAAATCACACAAGATAAGAAAAAGAATTAACATTCACTTGTATTATCATGAGGCTTGATAGCCTTTTAAAGAGATTTACAAATACATATTTAGAACTTGCATCCTTTGTTGTTAGCTGCCAAACAGGAAAAAGCTAGATACATTATTTTAGATATCGTTTCTCTTGATATAAGTTGCCTGCTATTATGAGCTAGGCAGCCTGACTGCCCATATACACTCTTTCTCTTTCATTTTGAGTGCTTCAAGGAGCATAGCTAATCAAAATAAAAGCTCCTAAAGCTGGTCACTTTGATTAGATCAGAAAAGCCCTCATATGTGATGGGGGCACTCCAGACAAATTCTTGTTAGCTTCTAAGAGGCTAAATTAAAAATCAAGACCACAATTGCAAATGATGGGCATGAATATATTGAACCAGAACAAGTTGAGGCAGATGGATTCCAGCAATTAACTTCTGTAAAATCCTTTCTTATTTCCTTTGAACATCATTTCATAGCATATCCAAAAAGAGGATCTGACTTTGATCTAATGGTTACTGGGTGATCTCGCCAATTTCAGTGGAACACTTTGAAGTTTCAATAGCCTGCGAGGCCACGCACTCGAAAGTATCTATCTCGTAGTTTTTCTAAAAGAAAATTGACAATTAGCACACTTCATTTTTTAATACCAGCTAAATTTCTACAATAAGAAAATTGCCCAAATCCTAGATTCGGCGTAATAGATTCATGTCCGTAGTATAATCTAGGGAGATTTGGCAATGCTTACCTTTGCGTTGCTTTCAGTGGAGGAACTCCGATGAATTGAAATTTGTGGGCTGCTCGAATGCTAGAATTTGATATAGAATTGCCGTCCGAATGATAAAATTTTATGTACAACCGATGCCCGTGTTGATGTCGCTCACAAAGAGGAGTGTATTATTGTGAAACGAACGAAAAGGAATGCAGCAGAGGTAAATAACATACAGGAAGCTAAGAGTTACATATTAAGAGCAAAGCCAAACCACAGAGACTTGGCGTGATGTTTGATGAACCAAAAAACAGATGTGAGTTCGATTATAGGGAAACAATCCCTGTTACTTTCGCTTCTCGCAGAAACCTTGATTTGAAACCTTGATTTTATTTTATGAAGTTCAAATGCCTTTAATCACGTGTACTTGTGTTTTTTAATGCTTTGCCCAAGAAAATAAATAAAATTCCTTTTTAACCCAGCGGATAGTCAAATTTAAGAAAATTGATCGAGTTTCTTGAAAATATGTGGTAAATAGCTCCGTGCTTAGTACAAGAAATTTAAGAGTTATTAGGTCACTTATTTTGTATTATTTGTATTGGTATAATTATTTTGATTAGATTGTGATTTACAAATTTGTTATGAGTTTGTATTTTTTAATGTATGATATTTTTACCTTGTTGATAATATATAATTAAATCGTTTTTATTTGTAGTTTAATATTTATGTAAAATAATAGTTTTCTATAGTGGTTTTTGTTGAATATAATTTAATGTTAAATGATATTGGTGGCATAGAAGGGTAACATGGGAAGTATTTGGTGTTAGGATTTCTATTAAATGACATACAATTATATGTTTCACGAGTGTTGTTAGTCAGCAGCCATCCTCCTAGGAATCAGTTCCACCGGTCACATTGCATTGAATGTTCAACCACGATGATTTGGTGATAATGTTCACCAAAATATCTTTTCATTCAAGATAATTTACCTTCTATCGATGCCAAGATACTTTGTAATGTAGATTGTACTTTGAATACTTATATAATGTGAGTTTTTTAATATATGGTTTTTTAGAAGGTGTATGGAGGCAGGAATATGTACAAAGGTGCATAAGTGAAGATGTGTTTGGAAGGGAAATATGGGGGAGGGAAAGTAGTTGATGTTAGATTGTTAAATGGCATATAAATCTTTGTCTCACGAGTCTTGTTAGTCAGGAGTCGTCAACAATTTTAAAGGATGCATTAAAACTTTGAGTCAGGGAATTAGTTCCGAGTAATTCCACAGTCACATTGTGTGAAGTGTTCGATCGGGCTATCTTGGTCAATGCCAAGATAGTTCAGATGGTGTTCAAAGGCATAAATATGTACGAAGGTGTGAAAGTTGATGTGTGTGAAAGGGGAACATGTGCAAGGGAAAATAGTTGGGTGTTAAACACTATTAAATGACATATAAATCTCTGTCTCGCAAGTCTTTTTAGTCAACAATTGTCCACAATTTTAAATGATGCATTTGTTAGTTTGTCCCGAGGGATTACTTCCGCGGTGACGTTTTGTCAAGTGTTCGACCGAGCTGACTTGGTCAATGGTGGGATGCCTTAGATGGTAGATACCATGCACTTGCCTACCATGGTATTTTTTGTTGAATATAATTGAATGTTAAATGGCATTCGTGGTGCGGAAGTGAAACATGGGGAAGTACATAGTGTTAAACTTTTTGCTAAATGACATATAATTCCATGTCTCGTGAGTGTTGTTAGTTGGTGGCCATCAGCCATTTTAAATGATGCATTGTGAGTTCCTCCCAGGGAATTAGTTCCACGGTCACATTGTGTCGAATGCTCGGTCGTGGTGACTTGGTGATAATTTTCACCAAAAATTATTTTCATTCATAAGATAAAATTAGATAATTTTTCCTTTTGCCAATGCCAAGATGCTTCAAATTGTAGATTGTGCTTTGAATACTTATATAATGTGGATTTTTCAATATATGGTTTCTTAAAAGCATGTGAAGGAAACATTATGTACGGAGGTGCAGAAGTGGAGATGTGTGTGGAAGGGAATCATGTGGGAGGGAAAGTAGTTGATGTTAGACTATTAAATGACATATAAATTTCAGTCTAGTAAACCATATTAGTCAGCAATTAAATGACATAGTCCCAAGGAATTAGTTTCGCGTAATTCCCCGGTAACATTATGTGAAGTGTCTATTAAGGATGGTTTGGTCAATGTTGAGATGCTTAGAATGTTGCACACATGTAGGTATATATACAGAGGTGTAGAAGTGGATGTGTCTGAAAGGAGAGCATGTGTAAGGGAAAATAGTTGGGTGTTAGAATTTTAAATGAAATATAAACCTTTATCTCACAATTCTTGTTAGTCAGCGGCCTTCCACAATTTTAAACGATGCATTATCGATTTTGTCCAAGGGAATTACTTATGTGGTGACATTTTGTCAAGTGTTCAGTTGGGCTCACTTGGTCAATAGTGGGATGCCTCGGATGGTAGATATTGTGTGCTTGATTTGTTGTGTCATGTTAGTCAGTGGCATCCTGCAATTTTAAACAATGCATTATCGAAGTTTGTCCCAACGAATTACATATGTACTAACCTTCTGTGAGAAGTGTTCGTCTGAGTTTACTTGGTCAATGACGGGATGCCTTGGATGGTAGATACCATGACCTTGATATCTGAAAGCATGTATTTACATAAGTACCACAACGCGAACATAGAAAGTTGCTTGTTTGTAATCACAATAGCTAGTGTGCAAGCAGTGTGCACAAGACTGAAGTATTGTGGGGAACAATGATGCACAAAACTTAGGGATGTGTGAAAAATTGAAAACAATAAAATCTGAGTACATTCTGTATACATTAACAAAATCAGATACATCAATCAATAAAGTCATAGAAGTAATAACTCAAATCAAAATTAAAATCAATACTACATGGAACACAGATGTGAGACACAAAACTCTTGTCAAATGTTTATATTCACATTGATCAACAAAGCATCATATATAATATATAAGCTAAGAGAAATTCTTGGAAAACTCGTGATCAATTAATACTTTTATTCATAGTCATAGGCTTCAAAGTCATATAAAATTTGATACAAAGTGTTATATCAGAATTCTTTGAATCATTCATGAGCAAACTCAAAATATACAAAATCGACCAAACTATATTGTAACAGTGTAATCAAGGATGTCAAATCTTCTTGTTGTCAACAATGGTATTATCCATCAAAATTGTAAAGGTTCCAATTATTGAGAATCCATGGAAAAACAAAACAATCATTAAGATGTTTTGTTTGTATTCTACAAATGATATCTACAAAAGATTTGGGAAGAAGAGTTGAAGAAGGTCCTTTGAAAGGGTTCAATCTAGCTTGCCATTTACATCCTTGATTATACATTGCAAATTGTGGTCATAAAAAAATAACTTTTTGACAGCACAGTTTGTGCAATAAAGCATGTTATCTACTAGACAATCCATTGTTCTGATTAGTTGTTTACACAAATTGTAGAATGGATTGCATGACATGAAAACCATATTAGTTGGTTTGAGGATTCGAGTAATTTGCAATAGTTTTTTGTGAATAGACATACAATTTTGTTGGATTTATGGTCCATAAACAATGTAAGGAAAAGAAAAAAGAGTAGTTTAAGGATTAGATAGTTGCAAAACAAAAGAATAGAAGAAAACTTATAAAAAAATAAAATGCAGTTGAAAACTTGCCTAGACATTTGTTTTTTTATAGAGTTTGTAAATAAAATTAAAGGTTATAAATAGTTAAAATGCAATAGAAAAATTTCCTGGACATTTGTTTTTGTGAGAGTCCGTAAATAAGATTTTGTTGATTCATCCTTGAGTGAATCAAAGAAATTCGATAAACATGTATGTATTCTATGTGATCCTTTTGGATCGCTTCAAACCATGTTTTTGAACAAAAGCATGATTGTCTTTCCACTTTCTATATCTTTTTGCAGTTCAATAAAATTTTGTTTATATTATTCAGTCAAAGCAGCCGATAAAAATCGAAGCAAAAAGTTCAATTAATTGCAACAAAGAGAGAATGAAAACATGAATTCCTTAACTAACAAACAGGAAAAGAAGAAGAAGGGAGAAAACAAATAGGAAAAAAGAAAACCATAAGAAGGCATACGACTATACATGATGTTATGGCACTATAATTGTTTATTTCACCATCTTTGACATATATTTCAAACTGACTATTGTTTTGTTGGCATCCTATAACAAGTGTTGCAAAGCTTCTAACTAAATAGCCTATATTGGCTTCTAAAAATGCATCATTTGTAGTATCTGGAGTAAGATGGTGTTCAAAACAAATCATTGGTATTGTCTCAACAACAAATGTTGGAGACAATGAGATGAAGTGACTAGCATCGCCCCTTTCATATATATATATATATATATATATATATATATATATATATATATATATATATGTTGAATCTCATTATACGAACACTACCCTCAATAGAGAAATATGACAAGAATTGAAAAATCAACATACCACTTATGTTGACAATTATTGTAAGTTTTTAATATACATCAACAAGATCAACATTTATGACTTGAGCCTTTGGCAGTGTGCAAGATACTAAATTAGATGCAAGACCATATAACACTAACACATCTCCGTCAAAAATATTTGTTGAGTTTCCCATGCTAATGTCAATTATGGACGTTGCAATTATTTTTTCTTTTGCTTGGATGTGAAAAGAAAATAAAAACTTCTTAGAGGTTTGTAGCCTTTTTCTATTTTAAAAAGACTAAAACGACAAAAGAAAATGAAAAAATTGATTAATGTGCAAATGTGAAGACTTTGGTTTGTTCCTGTTTGTGGAAGCAAAAAGAGCGAATCGTTTTCCCATATGACTAGATTCATTGCCACTTATTCCACTATCTACTTTGCAAGCTCACATATTTTTCATTGTTACACCTGTAGAAACAAAACTATGAAACAAATGTATTGTAAATTACCTATTGAAAACATTACACAAAGGTTTATATGTTTTAAACAATGATTATGTAGCTCAAATATTTCTTAGTAATCTATTCAAATAATGTCAAAGAGAAAACATTGTTCAAATGTATTCATTTGCATTAGAAAAAGGTACTCTATGCAAAACTATTGAATTGTATATTAGAACACGACTTTTGTAAATGTTTTCTTTCAAAAATACACATTGAAACAACACAGATGTCTTACAACATTTCTACTACAAATATTTGAACTCACGTTACAAAGGTTAATTTTGGCATTGTAATTGCCCCGGCTTGATTTTCCATGTAAATGGAAGGACATTTTAAAGGAAAAAATAAGACCAAGGTCATGGGACACGTATTCCAAGCTGAATGGAGGGAAAAAATATTGAAGTGGGTATCACTTGTGGTTAATTAATGGCTATGTAAATTGGCATTGGCAAAAGGAAAAAGGCAATAAATGAAAATTTAATAAAAAAATAAAATAAAGGAAATTAGGAGAAAAGGGGAAGAGACAAGAATATGCATGCACAAGAAATTAGAGAGAAAATAAATGAAATGAAAGAAAATAGGAAAGAAAAGGAAGAGACACTAGACATCATTGATAAAAAAGCATCTGAGAAACAATTGACAACTTTTGTTCAGTTTCAGTTTTGGAAAACTTTAGTGTTGCTAAGGAAGAAATTGTACTCCAAGAGAGAGAGAGCAAGTGAGGGAGCAGGCAAGCAAAGGACAAGCAAAGTAAGGCAAGGTAGTGCAAGGAGAATATTGGAAGAGAAGCTACAATAGGAGGACATTGCAGGTAACATGTTGCATGTGTGATTTCCTTGACAGGATTTGAATGCATGGTTCATGCATTTGGTTTACATTATTATTTTGTTGTCATTGGCATGGGATTGTCTGGATTGGCAGTGGTTACAACCTTTCCTTGCCATTTCTTGGATATCCATGGTGTGATGGGATTCATTCTTGGTTGAGCTTTAGATTGTCGAAAGATTTTGGATCCGAGTGAGGTGGTCTCAGAAAAATCTCAAGAGTTGGGGGTGGAGATAGTTTTCTCTCGGAAGTCCTTGACAGGTGGCTGGAGATGGGAAAATTCCTCTGGGTATGGTGAAGAAATTCTGAGGCATCCAAGCTTGTGTTGGTTTGGTGATTTCTGGATTGGTTTAGGTGAAGTCATTGTGGTTGAGGGTTGAGGTGGTTTAGCCTTTGTATGCCCTAGTTGGTTTTGTTTTGGTTTACCTCATGAGATCCCACATCCATGCTTAGAATATGGCACAAGGGTGATTGGTTGAAAGAGAGATTTGGTTCAGCCCAATATATGGTTGGGTGGTACGTGGAAGTCCCTGACTTGATTGACATTTTCATATGTTATTTAGCGTTGATTCTTATTGAGATTAGTGAGCACGAATTTTGATTTTATGACTGGTTTGTCATGGATATAATCTAGTTAAAATTTGGTTACACACATGGTATGTTTCTCATAATATGATTTTCTCTAGTTATGGATCCATTCAAATGGTTTGATGGGATCTTAGTTATCTTATATGAATGGATGATTCTATGATGAACTTAATGAATTCATGCATTCAAGACCTAGAGATACCTTGTCTACCAAGTGTTTGTCTAAATGGTTTCCTTGTATTTGATAAGTCTAAGTAGGAAATAGGCCAAGAACAGTAAATGAAGACTCCTACAAGTTAACGATAGAGTTCTGGAAGATTTTGGGCAGTTGGCCTGGAGCTAGCCCTAAAAATCTAGAATAGGGCTTCTGGACACAATCTCTTAACTGAGAAATTTCAGTTGCAGCCGCATGGAGGATAGCTTATGCATGTAGTTGGAGCCTTCTAGCTGCATGGACACCTTGGCATGCATGTGGTTGTGTTGTGAGGTGAGTCAAAAAGGTAGTTCTAGTCCATGAAAAAATGATCAATAGATGTTGCTTGACATCTAGGTGATTTGGTGTTCCTGGAGGTTGCAGTAAAGATTAAAAGTAGTATACCCCACTTCCATAATTGTAACTTAGATGTGAGGTCATGCATAGTATCTCTCCTCTCATGTTTACCCTGTAGAGCTTGTAAAAGCGGGTAAATGTGGGGTGGGTGTTACAGGAACCATTGCATATGATTAAATATTAAGTCCCTAACAAGAAAGGAAGTAATGAGAAAGAAAACAATACCTGGAAGAAGTGATTTTATGTTGCCACCTTTATTTTTTTCATTTTTATTTTTTTTACTCAAAGAACAAATAAAACATATATAATATTGGAACTGTTTTTTTCAAAGTTCAATTTACACACAAGCTAACATGAATTGCATCATGATCAGTCCAATATGCATCCGAAAAATAAACCTGACTACAACCAAGGTCAAGACTTGTCCAAATATGGTCTATTTGAGATTCTAAATTTGGAGTATAATTGTGTGCCAATTTGTGTAATTGAATTGATTCCATATATTCAATTAGTTGGTTTGCTCTTAGGCTATTTGAATGCATGTCAACATTGAAATTGCAAATAATAATCAAGATACAATGGTCAACAAGAATGTGCAATTTGGCAATTGGTATTGTTTCAGTGATAGTAGAAACATGAGTAAAAGGTGCAACATATATGTTCATTATGAAAATTAGTCATATTAGATAGATACGTGGCATCATAAGCTCAACTTTTGCATTGCAGAAGATTTTTGTTTCAAGTATATGTATATAATTTTTAATTCAAGTAAGAACACCATGAACAGAGCATGACGAATTCAAATTGAACTCAAGAAACTTATGTTCCCTAAAGAGGAAATTTTGTTAAAATTTAAGCATGCACACTATATTTTATTCCCATCAAATAATGTTACATATAAATACATCTGGTGTTGTCTCAAGATAGGTAAACTAACTTGGACACACAATGACTTGGTTCAGATAATATCTCAACCACATACCAATATAGGAAACATCTAGATATAACCAACTCCTAATAATTAGGAATAGACTCCTTTAGATAGAAATAATCACAACTGATACAAGTAGGAATTACATTTTCCATGTCACCCCCTTAATGACTACTTGTCTCAATCTCAATATGCAAATTCTAGTTGTGGTCGTAGTATTTACAAACATGATGTCGACGTCCATATAAAGGAACAATCATCCACCAGAATGCATGTGTACCAACTGCTGCAACCACTAGTCTAGTAGGATGTCCTTCATGTACATGGTTCAGTCAACCATTACCTGCATACATGTACCTGTAAATGTAAATCCCCCTATGTTAACACTGGAAAATCATACAACAGAAGATGACATTAATTAATGTCAAACCAAAGGATTTATAGGGCTGGAAGACATTATAGGATCCGGAAAGTGTTTAAAAATATCAAAGGTTTAAGGAAAATCAAATTTGAACTAGTCTTAAATGCTAATTGCGTGCATTATCCTTCGAGAAGAGCGCCTTTTGGCCCGATAAGTGCGCATTCCTGAGAGTGGCGAAATGTCACTATCCGGGACCACATAAAGCAAAGGACAAGTTACTCCTTACTTGAAGCTACCTAAGGATAGCCACCAACACCTCCTTAGACACTGCGCGAGCACACAATGGAATATTTGGAGCACACAAAGGAATCATACCTCTCCCTTGGGTCACCATCCACAATGTACCAAGGGAGGGAAGGAGGATTTGAAATCCCCTATATAAAGCCACCATGAGATGAAGAATGGGTGATCACATTGTTATGCTGGCCATAATTGCCCAAGCAATACCAGTAGTGTGTGACCTGGAGCTGCAGATAGAGGGGACTCACTTGTTGGCCATCCAACAAGCTCAGTCCACACAGTAGAGAGAGAGAGAGGGAGACCGCACCGAGGCAATCTTGGAATGAACAACATCCTTGCATCGGGACCGAGAACCATTGTCTAGGGTCCCTTTGGAAAGAGGGTTAAGTATTCTTCTCCTTACTACCAGCGCTCAATAAGAGGGTCCTAGAGCCACCGTTTGCATTATTGTGTCGTTTGACTCGTTTAGAGCTTCTGTTTATTTATGTTTAGTTTTAGTTTAGTTTTTAGATTACATTTGCATGCTTATTTATATATATAGTATGCTCAGTTACTCCACTTCTTTCTGCCTATTGCCAATAGTTTAAAGGGGTAAACCACACCCCTTAAATTGGTGTGATTTCATACATACGTGCACCAAACACACCACAACAAGATTGGCAACTCCACTAAAATTTTATTACCAAGTTTATGTGGTTGTGCCTTCTTTTGCAGGAGACCTCTGTCTATGCTGTGGAGTGGAGCTGATTATCCTCTGATTTCTCTTGTAGTCCCTAGATTCACCCCGAGTGACAAACTGAAGAAGAGCAGCTCCTAATTTTTTTACTTGCAGTAATTTGCACGCGTTTCTTCCTCACAAACGCGCAGGGCACGATTTTCTTCCTCATAGACGTGCAGGGCGCGCATTTAGTGTTGACCCGCCCGCAGGAAGTGCACCCGTCTCAGCCTTTTGCGCACAATTTACATAATGAGAAATTTCTCCCTTAATTTTGTCTTTTTCTGCTTGTAAGGTGCTTGGCAACCACTGATGCATCTGCCAGCACTGGATGTGGTACCCCGTAGCTTGTTAAAACTCACTTTTAGCTGCTTTCTGTAGATGTAGTGTCAATTTTGCTTCAAGTTGATTTTTGCAAAATCTTCACATAGCTTAAGTAGGGGAAAAGTAACTTGCATTCTGAAAATTTTATGTTTTGCAAATTTTGGTACTCACACCTAAATAACTAGTCCAAGTAAGTGGCCCAAGACCATGCATGCATAGCTAGTTTTCTTTGTTCTAGTGTAAAATTTTTTAGTTTAGTTTAATTTTCGCACTAAGAATTATGGGACTAGGACTGAATTGTTTATAGAAGAGCAAGTAATATATGCTACCTTTACACCCTCCGGTGACCCTAAGAAAGCATATGAACGCTCTATATTCACAATTTGCCATCTCCCTATAGTTAGTCATATAGATTAACTAGGAAAATTTGAAATCAACCCATTATCTACACATGTTTTTCATTTGAGCCAGGAACAATACACCATAGTTTAGATAGGGGATTTTGTAAAGGATCAACGATATCCACACGTTCAAACTATGTGCTTGTCCACTTTATGCTCACACACACTCACCCACTAAGCGAAGCAAAGACACCTAAAACTAACTTAACCAAACTCACTAGATTCTCCCCACAGGGGCCACAAAAGAATTTATAGCTTAAGTTAGGATCAAGGGGGTAGTCATCCAATAAGCCACCTTGATCATACTTCATATTGAAACATAGAAGCTATTTATTTAGGGAGCTTCAAATCCACCTATCAGCCCACGGCAAAGAAAACCCAAGTGCGGAAGAGACCCGTTTCAAAGGGGGTTAGGCTTAGGCGCAATGTGTGCGGTATCAGTTGGGGCTACCTGACCCGGATGATACTCGGTACTGTTAACTGATTACCAAGAATCCCAAGACTCGAATTCTCACGTGGGACGATGGTTCTTAGTGGCCAAAAAACTAGGGCAACCTTTACCCTATAGGTGACGGTGCAAGTAAGCGCCAAACCCTTTACCCTTACCTTGGTGGATTCTCTTCAACTGACTGGGGGTGTCACCAGCTCTTATCGGACGTTGTGCAGCACTCGTAAGAAATCTTCTCAAGGCCCAATTAATTTTGAGTGTGTGAGGATGCATAGGTCTTCTAGGATTTTGAGTATCATACGCAAATGAATAAAAACCACATTTTTTATTGCTTGATCACATAGATTAATTTAAAGGGAAATCTATTTTATTTTTCGCTTTGTTTTATGTATGTGACAAGAAATTTGCTTTGATCATAGACTCTATCCTCTCAAAATTTTCCAAAATATGGGCGACACCTAACAGGTCCCAACGGAACCTCGTCGATCCAAGCATCTATTGAACCTCCCCCCATTACCGGGAGGGGTTCTAGGTCTTTCGCCATTTAGGCATCAAAGACGGAACACTGCCACCGTCGTTGGTTCGTCCTTTATTGGGGAAGCCATAGTTGGGAACCCTAGTCGGTCTCCCAACACCATACCACATGCCACTTCTCCCACAACCCCTAAGGGGGGAGAGGAGTGTGTCCCAATCAGGAAGCCAACTGAATTCACAACAGGGTACATCGCAGACTAACCCTCGTTCTAACCAGAACTTTGTGTCTTCACACATTGCAATGGCGTCAACCTCTCAATCGCCTTTCTTAGCTTCGTTGAATCTACCCGATTTAACCAAGCTAACGAATGACCCCATCGCACATGATCCTACATGGCCTCTCATGCCCACGAAGCTCCCTTCAGATATACCAAAGTTCAAAGGTAAGCAAGCGGAAGACCTAGGTAATCATGTCATGACCTTTCACCTGTGGTGCTCATCGAACAGTATCATTGACGACACTATTCGATTGAGATTATTTCAACGCACTCTCACTGGAGTGGCCACGAAATGGTACGTGGAGCAACCCTCAGCTTCACATGGAACCTTTAGCACCCTCGCTACTGCGTTCCTAACATATTTTCAGTTACCCATTCACCATGATTCCAGAATGGAATTACTGACTCATTTTAGACAAACCCTCGTCGTCCACATCTCAGACCATCTCCATGAATGGAGGTAGCGTCGCAGTTTATGTAAAGCTAAACTCGACGACCGGGTTCTCTTAGATTTGTTCTTGAAAACTCTGAAGACAGATATTCCAAAGGATGTGGCGCAACAGATTCCCACATCCGAAGAGGACGCAATCATCAAATCCCAGAAGCTTGAGTTGATTTAGACACAGTCGGGATACATTTATAAAATCCTACCAAATGTCCCATGCCTGCAAACTTATCAAGAAGTGCCAAGTGCGTCGAACTCTGCAGACGGGCTAATTAGGTCAATGACCTAGGGTTACCTAGGTAGCAGCAGTCAAAACCCCGGTTATACATATATTTCTACCCAGAACATGCCTCAACCCGGTTTTCAAAGTCATCATATGCCTCAGCAAAATTTGACTAATAGGGCACAAGCGTATCACCAGGGAGGACCTTATCCTCCGGCTCAGGGGAATCAATACGCAGAAAGAAAAACTAACGAAAGAAATCCCCTCCAACAATCTGGTGCAAACTCGGGACCGCATTACGCTCAGTCCCCAACACACGACCCACCTCTGCAAAACAATGCACAGGTGAACTTTGTGCAGTCGTCCCAAAACCAACCACACCAATATAACCAAGAGAACTACTCTCCTAACGTGGTAAAGAAAAAATCCAAAAACAAGCCAAAAGGGAACCCTGGACAGGGGCGCAGCAACCAGCAACACCCACCGCGATCCCAGGCTGGAGGTAACTCCAATTGGAATCAGAACTAGGAGCCAAGTAATGCCCAACGGCAGAGCAAAAGGCCACCTCTTCGAACAAACCATTCTTGTTCGATATGTGGTGAGTACAGGCACTATACTCACCACTATCTCGATCTCCCTAAGCTAAAGAATCTACAGAGTAACCAAGGACAAAGAGGATCTTCCTAGCAACCAGCCATGATGCAAGAACCTTTCCCCAACCAAGGGACGGTAAGCACTCACCAGCAAAATACAAACGATTCCGGGAAAAGCAGCCATGAAATCTACATGACTAGAGAAGAGATGTTTTTCCAAACACAGAATCGAAACTACGACACCCCACCAGACACCAATATGTCAAGGGAAAGTACGAGTGCGCCAACTGCACCTTTGACCATTTCAAAGATGCCTATAGAACCATTGCCAAAAATGGCAAAGGGGCCTAATAGGAAAGCAAGAAACTACTCCAAAGAGACCCATAATTATATCATCGTGGAAAATTTAGCACAATCCCCCACTGCTATGTCAGCTTTGGAAGTTTTGCAGTCATGCCCGAAACAACGGAAAGCTTTACTTTCCACATTAGGTGCTATCAACCCTGCTGATATGCGCCTGAAGGCTTTTGACTTATACAAAGCCACCCCCCGGCTTCCTTCCATGGTCACTTTCCAGATACCAATGTCAGTGTAGAATATCACTATCCACCAATGTGTCATAGACGAGGGTGCATCCACATGCATCATGTCCAAAAAAATTTGGTAGAAGTTAGGTTCTCCCGAACTAAAACCCTCCGTCATCACGCTTCGAGCATACGACGGTTGTCTCTCGACCCCCGTCGGCCTCTACCAAAATTTCCCAGTCTGTTTAGCCGAAAATATGGTCCACATAGACATTGAATTCTTGGACGCTCACTTGGATTACAATATACTCCTCAGATGGAGTTATATGTATGTCATGTCTGCCATAGCCTCATTCGTCTTCCATATTATGATGTTCCCCCACGAGGACCGCATCATTACCGTAGACTAGATGACACACAACGAGAAGCGTCCCCTAACCAACAGGGATGTAATTCTACCCTATGTAGATACAAAATCGAATGGTATTTCACGGTACCAAGAATATGGCCCTGGCCAATTCAAAATGTCATCCGTTCTAAGGTCATTCCTAGGATATCTTCCCATTATCCCTGAGGCAACACCTGATGTCACAGAAGCTCCAGTATGCATGATGTCCACGTCAAGCGCAGAGGCTAGTCAGGACATGGACTCAAGCAGTAAATACACCGAGACATCAACCATAGAAGCCTCTCTAGCCTACGCCGCCTCCCAAGCTCCTTTCCTCTACCCCCCAGCTGGCTTTGTCTCCTAGCAGGTTTTGGAAATACTAGTATTACGCAACATATCGTTTACATTCCTAGTGTGGTATCTCATTCCTCCTTTCAGAATAGGAGCCACCCATGTTACTGCCATAGGGTTGAAGCCCCTTAGTCCCGAGGAGCCCTCGCATATCCAAGAAACAATTGAGACCACCCTGCAAAGGAAATTTCCATTGCAAAACCGATGATCACTGCTAAGAAAACCGAGAAGAGAGGAAAGAAGATGGTGACCCCCGCCATTCAACAAGAATCACCAATCTGCGCCATATGCGACGTAATAGGTCATCCTACCCATATATTTCCATAGCTAGATGAATTAAAACCACTCCTTGGCTCCGAAACAAATATCACGATGCCACGTTCCCGCAAAAAGGAACCTACCACCAAAGGTAAAGGCAAAGCGCTGCGTACCAATTACGCATGCGCTCTCTGCAACAACTATGGGCACTATACCCACCATTTTCCAGAGATACCATGATATAGGGACACCTTACATGCGATCGAGTGATCCTATCAAGAGGATCCCTCCATCCGGTCTATTAGCGATGAACCTCCTACCATCCTATACTTACAGGAGGAACAAAGGGTTGTAGAAAGACCCCCAGTTATGCCCATTATACGTTGCACACTATACGATGAACGTGGTCACTTCCTCGAAGAGTGCGCGGCCCTGGAGCTCATCCACAGATGGTATCCAATCTAAAGGGTTTACTACGTTGGATTACGGGCAGCACAATTCACATGTCCGTTATGCACCGACAATCACCTTTTGGAGAATTGTCACTACATACCTCGATTTCGGCTAGCCCTCGCTAGCCTTCGCTCAACCATAGTCTGCCTTTCCCAAGAAGATGACATGGATGCCGAGTCCACGGGCAGATCCATGACCTAAGCGGATGAGATGAGCGCATCCATCATGTTCTTGACAGCTGAAGAACAGCCCACCAAGAAACGTCTAGTGTTACACAACATTTTGTCATTGTCCCCGCAATCCCCATCTCGCCCATTGGAGGGTCGTTTCTGTGACCAATAAGCAGTGTCATGCCTTGAAAAAAAAAATCATTGCATTCCTTTGCATGAGAGTAACATTCCTCTTGTTGACAATTCCCTGAGCAGGACTGTAAAAACCCTTGTTTTTCCCTTGGCGCAAGTAGCCAGTTACACTCCTGCGCCGAGCTGGAAAATTAACACTGAGCCCGCGCCAGTTGGCGCTCTACGCTAGTTAAGCGCCCACACCAAGCTGTTTATGGAATGTTTTTTTAAAATAGAGGTGGAGGTTCTATTCCAACCACCTCAAGGATTAGCCATTCGAAGTGGTTGAACTGAAACAACCATGGACTCCCTCCTTTAGTTAGTATTTTCCACCTCCCTTGGAACTCTCCTAAAGGATAGGACTCCCTCCCACCTTTGTAGGGATACCAACCTCCTCCTTTTCCTCTATAAAAGAAGCTATCTCTCTTAGTAAAAACTAGCTGAACTTGGAGAGATGATACTATAGTTCAATGACTAGAGAAGATAGATAGAAGGAATCACGTTGAGGAGAGCTTGAATCCATGTCCTCATTCCGTCTGAATCCCTTGACAGGTACTGAGACACGCTTCGGCTGAACCCCGCTGGAGGAGACTGCGACGTCAAAGCATCGGTTGTACCTATTCCTTCTATTTATATATACATGACTACTGTTTGGTTCCACTATTATGTTATGATGTTTGTGTAATGCGATTGCTTTAGCCCTCTTTGACTGGTTAATAATTGTGAGTGAAACTATGATGTCGTATGTTGTTCTTGTTCCTTTTTCTATGTGCAGGTATCCGGGCGTAATAGCGAACGGATTGTGATTTTCCAAAGCAGGATCGAGAGGCTACTACTCTTTCGCAACGACGACAACATTAGATTCCAAGTAGGTCGATCTACCATGTTTCTTGTTCATTCATTAACTAGGAAGCAACATTTTAGCGTGTCCTTTTGTTTCTAGACCCACCCTAGGGCTAGAGGGATCATCTCTGTCCACAGAGAGGATTTACCTACGCAACACCTAGTTACCCCCAACCACTCTTCACAGGGACGACCAACATGTACATTATGTAAAAAGACATACCATGCAGTTGCCCATTGCCTTGATTTATCAACCTTCCAGCATTGGTTCCCCATCATACCTCAAACTGAATTTGACGGAACCTTCATATAAAGGATATTTTGCCTTATATGTCAGGGAAATCATTATGAGCGACACTGTACTTATGCCTCCCAAATTAGTCCCACCATCGACATGATTAATACCATAGATAAGAGATAGGATGAACTTCAAGAATGGCATAAAAAGTACATTTTCGAGTCAATGTCCCCACCCCCGCAATGGTGTATCAAGCAAGATAAGAAAACACACCAAAAAAGAATAACCTCGTCCAAGCCTAGGATAACATGCGGCCTATGTGATCTGAACGATCGCCGAGTCAGCCAATGCAGAGAACTGAAGCCTCTTGCAAACAACTTCCACATAGTCTCTTCTCTCCCTCAGAAATCCTCTCAAACCAAGAGAAGATCACACGTACTTATTGACGAATTTGTTCACACTTTCACCATACGTTTAAGTGTGTACATATCCCCAAGCTGAGAACGGAACGAGCTGCGTTGAGTACACTCCACCAAAGAGGTAGACACACCCAAGCCAACAATACGGAAATGGAAGTAGAAGACAACCTCCTCTACACCAGACCCTTTCCAAGCATCCACATAAGGAACAACGAGTAGCATAGAATCTCACACTATCTACTCCGTTGGCTCAGTGATACTGTGCACCATCTTCACCGGCCAAAATCACACACCAGAGTCATGCTCGTTAATGGAAACATATAGGAACCTCTGTGGCAGGCACAATTTCCACCTATCGGAAATCGATCATCCTAGTGGGGAACCCAACCTTGTGCTCATACAGAATCCCATTACAGAGATTCTTCCCCCGCTGAACGTCGATGACACAATCCACCACATACGATTTGTATCATCACATGCCAAAGATAGGATTACCGCCTCCCCCTCGTCCTAGGATTTCTACCTTAGTCATGTCGCAAAATATCAAGGTACCTTGCGCTTTTGCATTGATTTCTGCAAAATCCCAAATTTTCATGCTACCACTGAACTCCTCAATGAAACCCATCCTCTAGAGCAACGCCTAGTACAACTAGAGCTTGTCAACGAAAATCACAGCAGTCACTGCAACACAAAGAGGCCCACAAGAAAAGGGTAAAAGCATCATTCGACCGCCACATCACCCCTCGCTCATTCACCGAGGGAGAATTAGTCCTCTGCTACAATGTCGCAAAAGAGGCCTTAGGGCGAGGAAAGTTTGAAACCTTGTGGAAAGGACCCTACATCATTAAACATTGCCTCTGACAGGGGGCATACATCTTGACGGAACCAGACGAGACTTACCTTAATAATCCCGTTAATGGCCTTTACCTCAAGAAATTATACCCATAAGGGCCAAGTTGGTCTTTCCCCTAGAGTAAAAGTACACAAAAACCCAACCACTCAAAATTTTTGACCCAAAGACTTATTTAAAAGTGCTCAAAGTATCACCATGGATCACCAAAATGAACCTTATTTCGGATTTGCTGATGGAGCATCAAGATGGTCTCAAAATTTAGCCGCAGCTGCCTGGGTCATTTAATTCCCTAACCGATCACCATTGTGTTCAAACGGTGTGTGTATCGGTTCAACAACAAACAATCAGGCAGAATATGACACCATCATCGGACTTATGTGCGACGCCCTCCATCGGTGCAAATGCCATATGCATGTCTACCTCGATTCCTAGTTAGTAGTATCACAGCTAAACCAAACATTTGGGACAAGAGATACACATCTGTTTAGAAAATATTTGTGTGCCAAAAGATTAAGCGGACAATTTGACTATATCACATTTTGACATGTACCAAGGAGTCAAAACCAAATAGCTGATCGCATAGCTAACAATATCCTAAAGATGAATGCATCTCGAATAAACCATCATGCATAAAACCAAAAAATCCATCAACATAACGAAATACATAAACTGAAACAGGTGATACATCATGCAGAGCCGTAAAAAATATCTTTCATATATATATATCAGAATGTGTATATCTGAGTACAAAAATAGTGTCGCTGGCCCAATTACCAGGCCAAAGATACAAAAGTCATCAAAAATAAGGGAAGCATCCTCATAAAGGGTGCTTTCCCTGTGTACAAAACTACTCTAGGGGGTGCCCCCTCAAGGGGGGCACCTGTACCCACCACTGCTCCCAGTACCACCACCGGAGCAGCTGTTGCAACTGCGATCGACACCCGACGTAGAGTGGGTTGATAATCCCTCTCGTGGGCCATCACTGTCTCTAACCAAACCTCCTCGACGTCATCCATGAAACCTCGAGCAGGCATCCCCTGGGTCAAGTAGTCCACTCGAACCCGAAATTCCTTAAGAGCAGAAACCTGAGCTGCCAGTACTGCAATGCGAGCCTCTGCCGCATCAGCATGAGCTCGCTCAGCTGCAACTTCTCCAGCCACCAAGCTGCTACCCTTCCCAGAAGGGCCAACACCACCACCTGGTCCACCTACATCATCTCCTCCCTAACCACCCCGAGGTCGTCATGGAGGATCGTGGCCCACTAGTCGAGCCACGGGGTGACCCACCTCGCCAACATCTGCACAAGAAATCAAAATAATGTTAGTGTTACTAGCAAAACACATAAGTACATATATACCCAAACAAGTGCAGAAAACATATAAAACATACCTGTAGGCCCCCAAACATAACCAAAAGGCAGACCCATGTCTAGGTCACCTTGGAAGTCCATTCCCGCATACGGGTATGGCAAGAACATCTGTGGGTTGGCCTCGAACCAGGCCTCTATTGTGGCGTTCCAATAATGCCCCACCATGCCACCATCGCTTCGCGGCATCATCAGAGCCCACCTCCTCATACGTGGCTCTCGTAGCTCCCCAATAGGCACTGCCATTACTGGCCTCAGCAGTACCACCCTCTCGTACATGATGCTGCACAAGATGTTGGCATACGCAAATGACTTAGATCCACGTTGGACCTTGTTCAGCTACGACACCATCCCATCAAAACAAAAGCGGGCAAAGTCGAAAAAATGTCTAGACCTCAGCCAGCACAGAACTCCAACCTACGGGCCAGACGCCCGATGCGGAGAAAACGACCCCACCAGTGGTACGATCACTGCCAAAGCACACTACTCTGCCACATATGTAACTGAAGCAATGTTGATGCAGCCCTCCATAAGAAGCGCCCCACCACAATGCCACCTTCGGAATCTATCCAAGTCCACTCTCCCTGTAGGGAGTGGATACCTCAATGCCTCACCCTGAGGCAGTAACTCGGTCACAAAATATATATTTGTCTCCGGACGGATGATCAGGTATGTACCACGCAACACAAATATGTTACACCTCCTACGCCAGTGCTGAATAATGTGCCGTAGTAATCGGTCCTGTGACCGAAGAAACTCATTCTCAGCAAACTTCAGAAGGCCCCATAATGCCAATTGACGACACGCCCCAACATCAGCAACTAAAGCGGTTTGGATCTTGGGCCGGTCCCGCTCCCTCCACACTAATCTGGCATCAACACAAGTACCCATTAGTACAAAGAAAAACACAAAAAGAGGCAAAAAACCAAAGAATTTTGTCACCTCAGCCTTTGTGCGCCTGTCCCTTAGACATGCGCTCTTAGCGCATGCCTATATTTAACACAGGCGTGCCTAGGGCACGCTAAAATTGGGGAACAGGGTGCCCTCACGCGCCTGTCCCGCAAATTTGCGCGTAAAGAAGGCGCGCTTTTGCCTAGATCGCCCACGCAATCTAGGGCAAAAGTCACCCAAAATCCGTACAAACCGAGTTTGTACGGCTCTCGACACCATCAAACTGTAAAAAAATAAAATGCAAGACATCATGGAAATTATGCGGGGATAGTATTGCTAGTCCCTAGTACACAGGCTGATCGCAACGACAATAAATGCTACGCAAACATATTTGACCTCTCAAAACTCAGTAAGTACAAATGAATTGAATTAGGGCCATATTCACCTATTTATCGCCCTTTTCAAAAACTTCGGAGGGCCATAATGAGAGATCAGAATGTCCATTTTGTGAACCGTAAGTTTTACCATCATCAACACCCCATGATGAACAGAAGCGGTGCCGCACATTCGCTCTCCAGAAAAAATAATTTTTTCAGCACCGACAAGTATGCCCTCTCTCATCTTCCTTTTTAAAGTTCATTCCTTTCAATAATATTTTATGAAAATAAGATGCTTTCACTTGAGGTAGTTTTTTTTGCAGGAAAAGTCCACAAACCATCCACAACGTTATCTCTTGAAAGTTCCAGAGCAGGTATCATTCTACCCCCAGCATGATAGATTCCTAGAGAACTTTACATATCTTGACATCATTTCTCCATTAGAAATAAACCATATCATCTTTATATCTGACCGTGTTTATCATCACCCCATCCCGCACATGATAAACATCTGTGTTGGTCGGTAGAGCCTCCCCTCCATGGCACCCGTCACCCATAGTAGACCATATCACAACAAAAGTGATGCCATGGCCATACCACTTCAGTTAGGGAAGCACCTCGTGCCCATCCATCCATCATTCATAAGGTCAAGCTTACCATACAAACCGAAACCCCCTTCTCGGACGACCAAGTTGTACAAGCAGATCAAAAGCGCAGCACCACCCCTCGCATTTGGCCCACCATACCTCCACCAGCATAATCCCATCTGCGACACTTGTTTCATTCGCTTCATCAACCCGGCACATGAGACCAACCAATGGGACCCCTACCCTCAGCAAAAAACCTTCCTCACGCCATCAGTGAGTGAACACTTTTCATGTTTTGGGGTACCCATCTCTATGTTTTGTACAAACCAAACCCTATTATTTTATTCTTTTGGTAAATGTAAAAAGACCGCAAACGGTACACTTTGTCTCCTCACCCTCGCATTTCATCTTTTCTCCCATGGAAACAGTCCTTCAACACCCTTGGTCGGAGTATTTCACCCCCCATGCACAAACCATCATGACATTTATAGCCGGTTTACACCCGCCCTGGAAGTCCTACCGACTCCAGGGATTTTCCCCTTCAGAAATAACTACGACTACCGCCAAGCTGCTTAAGTATACTCCGACCTCGGGCCACTGAATCCCCATCATCAGTTTTTATTCACCTCTCGCCAACATGCCTATGTTAAACCCACCACATCCAGGTCCTCGATCCCTCATATTAGCGACCCCTCGTTCGGTTGAGGCTTCCTTTTTGTCAACTTCAACACCTATATTCCAAAAAGGAAGTGGTACCTTGGATCACCCCTCTCCATGCAAAAGGGGCATCCTCGGTTGGCACTGTGGGAGACATCATTGTCCATACATGTCATCGGTCCTCCTGAAATTCGACTGCGACAAAAGCTTTCATGTCAAGATGGTATCGTACCTTACAACCATTGCACTTTGATCAGATCTCTCAAAGACCCGTGCCTCCATAAGCGTCTCTCTCAATAATTCTTACACGGGAAGGTCCCATCCAACACCTATGCGTGCATTACACAGCTATATGCCATACCAAGTTTACACATGTAGGCACCACATCCCACCTATCGTCAAAGAAAAAATTCCCCTGCTGGCGTCAGCAGTCATCGTCAACAGCCGCCAACATCACTACCATAGTAGTGACGCAGACAGAAAATATATTTGTCAAATTTGTTTAACTAGCCCCAACATCACGAGCATGGGACATGCCCGCCATTATGTATATGTATTGTAAATTGTATTTGCTTGCAGGTATCCCTTAGACTTGGTCATTCTTGGAAATGATGCAGGGTGTGTTTAATCCCAAGGCTTCACGTAGGTCTCTCTCTCTCTCTACGCACGATACAGAAAAGAAACTATAATGTATTTCGGCTATACAGTCCTTCCTAGACCTCACACATTAGGGGGAAACTATTAACACTGGGAAATCGTACACCAGAAGATGACATTAATTAATGTCAAGCCAAAGGATTTACAGGGCTAGAAGACATTACAAGATCCAGAAAGTATTTAAAAATCTCAAAGGTTTAAGGAAAATCAAATTTGAACTAGTCTTAAATGCTAATTGTGTGCATTATCCTTTGAGAAGAGCGCCTTCTGCGCGCCTTTTGGCCCGATAAGCGCGCATTCCTTAGAGTGGTGAAATGTCACTATCTGGGACCACATAAAGCAAAGGAAAAGTTACTCCTTACTTGAAGCTACCTAAGGATAGCCACCAATGCCTCCTTAGACACTACGTGAGCACACAATGGAATATTTGGAGCACACAAAGGAATCATACCTCTCCCTTGGGTCACCATCCACAATGTACCAAGGGAGGGAAGGAGGATTTGAAATACCCTATATAAAGCTACCATGAGATGAAGAATGGGTGATCACATTGTTATGATGGCCATAATTTCCCAAGCAATACCAATAGTGTGTGACCTGGAGCTGCAGATAGAGGGGACTCACTTGTTGGCCATCCAACAAGCTCATTCCTCACAGTAGAGAGAGAGAGGGAGACTGCACCGAGGCAAGCTTGGAATGAACAACATCCTTGCTGTAATAGGTCAATTTGGGCACCATTCCCAATGACCTGGTTAACTAGGCATCATCTCCAGGACCAATGAATAGGGTCTATCATCCCCTATCATTTCAGTTGTTATATGCCCTAAGACAAAGAAAAAATCTAAATCATTCAAGAATTTCATCTGCAAAGGTTTCCAAGATTTTAAGTTTATAATATATCATATGAGAGCTCATCAACGCTGCCTCTAAAAGGACTAAGTGCGTTGCATATGCAGGTAACCCTATGCAAGGCTGCTCTGCAAAGCACTTCCTGACATCCAAGGGTGCGTTGGTCACATTGGGAGCGAAATTCTCATTGTTCCGGAAGCTTAGCTTGTCTAGTGCCTTCTAGAAGAGTTCACATGTGTCAAACTTCGAATCCATGTGTCCATTTGACATCTATAAGATTGGAAACATGTCTTGCCTATTATTGGAAAGTCATTGATTGTAAACTAGCTCCAGCTCCTCTATAAATTGAGCACATATCTTAGTGTTTGAGAAGGAATAATTGGAGTAGAGAAATGCTGGTGGAATTTCAATTGAGGAGATTGATTTGAGTGACATATTGGTGGAGATATCTACATTGTGATGAGGCTGGGATGCTGCAGGAGATGGTGACACTAAATCAATCACTGGGTTGTAACCTCCCGTTCTATCATCAATAAATATTACTACTTATTTTTCCCTATATGCATTTATATAAGCTTTGATTTTCAATATTATGATTTCTTAGTTGATGTATATGGTTTATGCTTTATTGATTTAGCTAAATAACTTGAATATACATATGTATTATTTCTATCTCTTGGTCTTTAGTGTTCCTTCTTGCAGGAAATATTTTGCACAACCGACTGGAATTTGAAGCTACAAAAAAAGCGACAGAAGGAGATTTTGGAAGCGTTTGGACTCCAAGTAGGTTTCTCATTTCATTCTGTGTGTCTATTTACAGTTAGGAAAGATAGTCGTAAAGTTTTTGACCTGTTGTTCTATATTAGCACCTGTCTAGGGAAGAATGATTTATCCATAATTCATAATTCCACATAACAAATTGGCGACTCCGCTGGGGAAATTACTCTTTATCCTAGGTGATTTAGTCTCTGATTTTCTTTGTTTATTCACCCAGTAGTTGTTACTCACAAAGATTAGGCTTTTTGAAATCCCAATTTGCAAAAGAAGTGTGTTAGATAGCTGTGTTTTTCTTTACACACTGCACCCAACGCACTCTTGGACAGGACACAGTGCTTTGCATAGCACTGTCTCCCTTTTAGGCCTGCGTTGCAAAGCACTGTCTCTCTTTAGAGACTGCGTTGCCTCCTGAAACCATCCAAATTCCTTGAATTTGTCTTTGCAATTTATTTCAGTTTGTTTGCTGTTGTGTTTTGAAAAGCTCGAGCCTCATATTGACCAGTGAATTCATCTACCTCTTCCTCCTTTGAAAGAAAATTTATTCAATGTTTGTTTAAAGCATTTGTCTTTATCATTGACGAATTAATTTCAAAGTATTTTCATTATCGCATTAGATCCATTTGCTTTTGAAAAAGGAAATTGTCGTAAATTCTTCATTTCCAGATAGGAGAAATTGTTGTTTAATTCCTCATTTTTCCTTCAAAAGAGAAATTGTTGTTTGTACTCCTCATTTCTCAAAAGTAAAAGGCATTTTTTTTTGTTGATTTAGTGCACTTAGTTTATTTTATGCATTCATAACATTAAAGGAACTGAAAAGAAAAATATGCATTTGAATGTAGTGGTTTGTGTGTTTTGCAAAAGGAACAATTAGGAAATATGCATTTAGTTTGTGTTCTTTTTTGTTTGTTTGCTTGCAAATTGATTTCTCTTTCCCTCTAGTAGCTAAGATTTTAATTGAAAAACTAAAAGTGAAAGATTGCTTATCATTCTTAGTTTCCATTTTAGAAATTTCCAATACATCATCGTGGTGAACCTTTGAAAGGTAAACTGTTAAAAAAGATCAACATAAAATTAATCTCAATTTACCTAACAAAGCATTGGAACCATAACAATAACATTTAGAAGGTCTAGGCTAGAGACATGTTCCGACGTCGTAAAACATAGTAGATGTCGTTAACTTGTCTGCGATACATTCCGAGTGTGATACCTCACTCCATGTACGCAAGTATATCGTAGCTTGTCCATGTACTTTCGAGCATATCGGGCGGTGTTACAGTACAATAAGTATAAAGGGCTGCTCTCACTGTGCGGTTTCACATCAGACAATGCTAATACAGACTTGGGCCTCCACGTACCTTCGGGTATATTTGGGAGGACAATTTTTAGGTGCTATCCATCCATAGTGAACTGAGTCGACCGCCTTGTAAATTGTGATACACCGAACACAACATTCGAGGAGATTGCCTACCCATACTTCTTGGTTCACCAGGAGGTATTCTGCAGTTCACAGTTTCTTGGTAAACCCTTTTGCCTAGCATTACCCTTTTATTTTGTTTATTTTTTTTTGGTTAAAATTAATCAGTAATCATGGAAGAACAAAATCCTTTCCCCCGTTGTTCGCGTATATTATTTTTAAAACCACCTTTACCACCAGAAATTACTTCTGGTAGGCAAAGGCGATCACTATTTGCTGAATCAAGTATAATTCGTACCTCTGGTGAAACATCATCTTCCCATAAACCAGAGTTAGCTCAAGTTGTTTCTACACATCCTGGTTCGTCTACTGTTGTCGAAAAGGAGTCTTCACAGTTACCTGTGGTCACGATCCATCCAATCAGTGAGACCATACCTCGTGGACCTGACGTTGTTCAACTAGAAATTGATCTAGATCCTGTCTCTTCTTTTCTAGAACATTTGAATCCTGAAATCGAACAATCGGAAGTTGTTCCTACCTTGGTCATCCCACAAATGTCTGTAGCTATTAAGTCTCCCATATCACACAGTCAACCACCTGAAATATACTTTGGGCTTGACGGTGAAATACTTCCACCTGGTTTAATTGTGATTGAAGAAATCCCACAAGACGAGACATCTTTAACTCCAACCCATTTTGGTGAGGACCTTTACCTATACGAGTCTTTTCCTCAATCGACTCCATCTACTTTTGTTGATCATGTTCCCATCCAAAATCCCATTGATAAAAAATGGTATACATTTGGTCAAGTAACCATGCCTGAACCAACATCTTTGGTTGGGCTATCTGATCCAATTACGTTAGTTCCTGCCCTCGCTACCCCTTCGATGTTTACAAATTCACCAGAGTCATATTTTCATGGTGGCCCTATGGTCCTATAAGGTTACAAATCATTATCTGGAATTTTCTCTGGTGCATCTTCAAACCCATGGACTTTACCAATGTCATCATCTAGTATTTTAACTAGTAATCCTATAGTGAGTGCTGAAAGGCTTGATTCATTATACACATCATCAGGGCCATATCAAGTCGGTCCTTCTAGGTCTATTCCTTCAAGTACCATATCAACTGGACTCCCAACATTTGGAGAGAATTATTTTCCATATTATTATCCTCCTCATGCTGGGGGGAAACCTTTGGTCACCCAATATGACAGTACTCCGTCACTTTTTGGTCAACCTAATGTCGAAATGAATGTTTGTTAATGGCAGCCCACTCTGCCTATCCAACCACAAACGATTGCACAATCATATCAACCAGTTCAACCTGTTACACCCACATCATTACCACTTGTTAACACATCTTTACCACTATTAAAGAATCAAAATGTTGTACAAAAACCTTATCAAGCAGGTCCTTCAACTAAATATCATCAAATGTTGGGACTACAAAGTCCAAATCCTTTGGTTAATTTACAACAACCTGTATCCAGAATCATTTATTCACAACCTAGTTTACCATTTTATGGGATGTCACAACCACAACTTGGTTATACTTATCAACTTAATCCAATTTATCCTAATTTGAGTTATAACATTGGTGGACAGACCCCTTGGCAGCCTCGGGTGAAAATGCCTCAAACTTCATTTCAACAAGTATCATATCCAGGTTTTGGTCAATAGAATCCTCAAGCGTTTGATTTTCAAAACAACCCCTATCTGGGTTACCAGCAGTAGATTCCTTATGCTGGTGCTCAAAGGCCTATTTCTCAAGCAATTCCATCTTAGTCTGGCTATGCTCAACCCGACCTTAATAGACAATTGCCCTTTGTTGCAACTTTAGAGTTACCAGATTTAAATCGGCTAACTAATGATCTAATTAACTATGCTCCTTGGTGGCCGGTGATACCTCACAAATTACCCTCAGATATTCCTAAGTTCAATGGAAATCCTGGAGAAGATCTGTCGACTCATGTCATGACTTATCATATATGGTGTTCATCAAACTCCCTAAATGATGATTCTGTTCGACTATGTCATTTCCAGCGTATGCTCACAGGTCCGACTGAAAAATGGTATATTGAGTTACCTAGAGCTTCTTTTGACAATTTCACTGCCCTAGCTACTATCTTTTTGACTCATTTCTAGTTATCCATCAGATATGAAACTGGAACGGAACTCTTGACCAATTTCAAACAGACTAATGCTACTCATATTTCTGATCATATTCATGAGTGGCGTCGTCGTCGTCGAATGGTTAAGACATTTGTTCCAAATCAGCTTCTTACTGAATGGTTCATTAAGTCCCTGTTACCATCTATAACTAAGGATGTGGCTAAGGGTGGCGTTGTCACAGAAGAGCAAGTTATCGCTTGTGCCCAATATATAGACTTGATCTACACTTAGTCTGGCACGCTCTATGAAAAAATTCCTAACGCGCCGAGATCTAATTTTACTATTACTCCTCAATTAAAGGACTCTAATGTCAGAGATGTCTTGATTGGCACTTGAAGCACACATCACACTACTGCATTTGATCTTGACACTTCTTCCAAAATTAATGTTGTGTCGTTTGACAAAGGAAAAAGTGACAAGCAACCCGGAAGCAAGAAAAAGGGGAAATCTAAGAAAAAGCAAACTTCTAACCCGCAGGAAAGATGATTTGATCAATCGTATGGACCTAGGAAACCTCGTTATCCATGCATAATCTGTAATTAGAAACACTTTGTTAGGGATTTTCCTCACCGCGATGAAGTCTCAAAAATCATCAAGACTTCTCATGCATCAGCTGTGTTGACAGACCCATTTCCAAATCCGAACACAAACAGGGTTGCTACAGATCCAGCTCCTAGTTCCCAAGTGTTAATGTTATCCACAAAACCTTCAACATATATTTTGGTGTCAACGCGTAATAAATATTATGGTAGTCAGGCTATTGATCAACCTACTACCTCGACTATGAATTCGTCTACGGAATCAGTACCACCTACTGCTATTCCTAAATTGAAAATCTAGCCACCAAAGGGAGTAATTCACAAATCAACATATAATCCTCGAGCAAGAGCTGCACAAAATTATAATATAGTTGAAGATTTGGCTCAATCCCCTTCAGCTATGTATGCTCTTTAGGTATTGCAAAATTTTCCCTCCCAAAAGCAGGCTTTACTGTCGACTATTGGTGGAATTGATTTGACTGATTCTAATCTTGTTGTCTTTAATCATACGGGCGATGTGCCGCAACTACCAGTTGAATTGGCATTCTCCATACAAGTAAATGTTCTCAATCACCTTGTTCATCACACTATTATTGATGAAGGAGCATCTACATGCATTACGTCTCTAAATTGTTGGAAATCACTTGGCTCGCCGCACTTATCACAATCATCAATGACGTTGAAGGATTTTGATGGACGTACATATAAACCTTGTGGTATTATTAATAACTTGCATGTTGAACTTGGGGGAAAAATAGTGAATGTCGATGTCGAGGTTGTTGATGGACCCCTTGACTATAATATTCTACTTGGAAGGCAATGCATATATGCAATGACTACAATTGTTTCTACATATTTTAGAATGTTCGCCTTCCACATAAAGGTGCTATCACAGTCATTAATCAATTATCCTTCTTTGCCTTCGCTTCGCAGGTAACTGGAAGAATTTCGTTCGTTCACATACCCCAACTAGAAATTCAGAACATTGGTGTAGGACTCTTAAAGGATTCCACTCTCATGGGAACCTTTACATTATCGCCGCCTGCGACGTCGGCAGAAATTGAAAGTATAGAGACCTACTACATGATCTCTTCCACTCTATCTGGCTTAAGGGAGAGCATGGGTGATTCTAAAATTACTATGTTGGATGAGTTTCTGTCGCCCAACCCTATTGAGCTGGCATAGCAATTAATCTATTTGGCTTGGGCGGCAAATCCAAAATCAGCATCGCCGAGTGTTTGGGTTGATCGTTCCTTAGATTTTGGTACTCCCTTTCATCCTTTTTCTTCAATGTTATTAACATATGAGAATATTTTGGAAGGCATGATATCAGAAGGAGAACCATGGGAAGACTATCATCATCGTTCCCATCTTCCTGATTATGAAGAAAACTATCTTAGTGACCTATATCACCCAACAATCAATTTTTTTATTTTTATTTTTATTTTTATTTTATTTATTTATTTTTTTTCTCGAATTGTTTACCTATTAATGCAATCGATTCCGAGTAAAATCTGTCAAATATTGAAGAAACCATTTCTATCGATATTTCAACCAAACCTGGCGTTGTAGAAAATATTCATGTTGGTGTATCTTATTCTCCATCAGAACTCGAATCATATCACTCTCTATTTCGTGATGTATTTGCTTGGTCTTACAAGGAAATGTTGGGCATAGATACTAGTATTGTTGCACACACTATTAATATGTATCTCGATGTCAAACCGGTGCGTCAACGACTTCGTCCTGTTCATCCGAAGAAAGCCGCTGCCATCAAAGCAGAAGTTGAAAAAATTTTGCGTGCTAGTTTCATATACCCTGTTCCACTAACTGAGTGGGTTTCCAATATCGTTCCTGTCATGAAAAAGTAAGGAACTATTAGAGTGTGCCTCAATTATAGGGATGCCAATCTTGCTTGTCCAAAAGACAACTATCCCACTCCCTTTATCGACCATATTATTAACGATTGTGCTGGATGTGAAATATTTTCATTCATGGATGGATTTTCAGGCTACAATCAAATCAATATCTGCCCAGAGGATCAACATAAGACAACATTCATCTGTCCCTGGGGCACATTCTCTTATAGGAAACTAATGTTTGGTTTAAAGAACATTGGGGCAACTTTTCAGAGAGCACTGGATTATGCTTTCAATGACATCAAGCACATTGTTCAACCTTATCTAAATGATTTACCAGTGCATTCACAAAATTGGATTGATCACTCGATGCATTTGAGAGCCATTTTCTTACGCTGCCAACACTACAAAATGCGCCTCAATCCACATAAATGTGTGTTTTGTGTTGGTTCTGGTCGTTTGCTTGGATTCGTAGTCTCAAAAGAAGGAATTCGAATTGACCCATTGAAGGTTCAGGCCATTCTTGATTTTCCTGTGCCATCAAACTTACTTCAGATATAGAAAATTCAAGGAAAGTCTAACTTCCTAAGAAGACTCATTCCAAACTACACCGAAATGGCTAAAGGATTTACCCGACTCTTGGAAAAGGGGGTTCCCTTACGTGGGACCAAGTTGCGCAGGCTTCTTTTGATGTTGTCAAGGATACCCTTATCCGAGCGTCATTAATGTACCCCCTAATTATCAAAATGATTATTTCCTATATATCGCCGCGGTTGAAACAACCATTGCCATGGTTTTGGTCCAAGTAGAAAATGGAATTGAACATTCGATCTATTATTTGAGTAGTAATCTCAATGATATGGAAGTTAAGGACTTATACATAGAAAATATTGCCTTGGAAGTTGTTCAAGCTGTCCAAAGATTTCTCCACTATAACCTGCTCCGAAAAACCACTATTGTTTAAGATTGCAACCCCATGACTTATATCTTATCACGTCAATTTCTGGGGGGAAAATGTTCAAAATGGATTGTCATTTTGCAGGAATTTGATTTGGAATTTATCAAATCCAAGTCAAAGAAGTCTTTAGTTTGGGCTGAGCTTCTCTGTGACCTTCCCTCTGATAGTACTGCAACTACTTTGGAACCATCAATTCCTGATGAGTCTCTGTTTCTGATCGGATCATCTGATCCTTGGTATAGGGATTTCATCATTTATCTCCAAACTCAAACTTTTCGACCTGATACCTCTCGCTCTCAACAGCAACGTATTCGATACCAAGCCAAAGATTATATGATCGTCAGCGATACACTTTATTGTCGTGATGTTGGTACCATTTTAAGGAGGTGCTTCACTCATGAGGTGGCCGAAAAAGTGTTAAATGATTGTCATGTTAGGGCTTGTGGTGGAAATCTATCTGGATATGCTACTGCGCAGAAGATAATCTGCGCTGGTTACTTTTGGCCTACTAATTTTCGAGACTGCATCCTCGCTGTCAGAAGTTGTCATGCATGCCAATTTTTTTATTGTAAAATCCTTAAAACACCAGCGCCAATGCATCCTGTTGTCTCCATGGGACCATTTTCGAAATGGGGTATTGTCTTCATGACTTGTAACCCTCATTCATCCGGGGGGCATGGTTATATTATTGTCGCAGTCGACTATTTTACCAAATGGGCCGAAGCGATGCCTACATTCAACAACACAGGACAAACAACTACATTGTTTTTCTTTAATCATGTTATTACATGGTTTGGGGTCCCACAAGCTATAGTTACAGATCATGGGAAGAATTTTCGCAATCACATGATGACTGAATTGACTACCAAGTTAGGATTGTCACATGATAATTCTACTCCTTATTATCCACAATCAAATGGACAAGTTGAGGTTATCAACAAGATTCTTAAACTTGTGATTCAACGAATGGTAGGAGTTCGTAAAAGAAATTGGCATTTGATCCTGTACTTCGCCTTGTGGGCATATCGAACCTCAGTGAGAAATGCAACTGGATTTACTCCTTTTCAATTGGCATATGGTTTGGAAGCTATCTTACCAATCCAATGTGAAATACCATCGTTTAAACTCACAATCGACTTCTTAACTGACACCTCAGAAGAAGAAGCGCATATCCTTAACCTCATCCATCTTAATGAAACACGTTGTGAAGCCTAATTGGCCAACGAAGCGCATAAGAGATGTATAAAGGCGCAATATGACAAAAATGTCCAGCCTCGCATTTTATCAGAGGGCGACTTGGTCCTTCTTTACGATCAAGAAGCTGATGTAATAGGTACAAGAAATTTTGAGCCATTATGGAATGGCCCCTATATTTTCAAAAGAGTTATTGCTAAGGGCACCTATGAGTTGGTTGATTACGATGGAATTCCATTGGCACAACCCAGAAATGGGTTGTATCTGAAACGTTACTATGCTTAATCACGAGCGTAGTAATTTTTTGTATTATATTGTATATATATGCTGTTGATTTGCATTTACTATCTTAATTTGTTTTTAGTGTTTTCTTGAAATTAGTAATCCGATTTAAATTTCATCGCAGATATCTGAATCTTCGAAACCCTTTGTTGGATATGCTGATGGTGCTAGTCATAGTACGCAGAATCTATCCTTTGCAGCATGGGCCATTTTCGCTCCGAACAACGAGTTAGTGAGTTTTTAAGGGATTTATATTGGTATACCGATGAAAAATATCGTTGAGTATAGCGCGTTGATCAAACTTCTCTCTGATGCCATTTCATTTGGTATTAACTGCATCATCATAAGGTTAGACTCACAACTTGTGGTATTACAACTTACTAGTGTTTATACTGTTAGAAATCCAACATTGCATAGATTGTTCCTAAGAGTTCGACTTTTGGAAAGAAACTTTGATTTTATTCAATATCAACACATTCCCAGAAATTTGAACACATTGCCTAATTCTTTAGCTAATCAAGTTTTAGACAGATATTTGCAACATATGTAAAGAAAACATTCACATCATTGAATAGGATTGCACAATAAACATAGGAAAACGCTGAAATCATATAGATAGATAGTTATAGGTTTTTATAAAAATTTGTGCCCAAGAAATATTGGTCATCTGACCTCAAAATGTATGCAAAATGTCAAATTTAAACTAGCGGTGCTCGTGGTAACATGCTATAGATAGAGCTATCCTATGTAGTAACCGCATCCAGCAGTTAGGAACCCCAATAGTGTGTTGCTACAGTCACATGGGTAAATCTTCGATCCAGAAATCTAGAATCACGAAGATCAAACCCTCTATGTGCTGCCAAAGCTCAGCCAGAGTCTCAGCCATATCAAGATCCTGAAGGACTACTCTCCCGATAGCCCTCTCTGCTAGCACATCTGCTTCACGCTCTGGTCTCTACTGGTTGAACACGACCAACATCTGCATTACATCAAATATTTAGTTTAGTCTTGGGAAAACATCAAAAATAATAAAACATTGTATAAACCTTAGGAAAATAAAAAAACATGGTCAAAAAATTCTTACCCATTGCACCCCACTGAGCGCCTTCCGGTAATGCTAGATTTGGATACCCTCGGAAATCAACACCTACGTATGCATACTCACCGATCGCGACAATCTATCGCTGAAACCAGGCGAACGCAGTCGAGAACACAATGGTAGATTGGCCTTCATGCCTACCCATGAGTTCTACCCATATCTGCATCCGTGGATCTCTAGGATTAGACAAATCCAATGTCACATGTTGTGGCTGCATCAGTGGAATCCGTTCCAAAGCGAAGGATATAAGGATAGAACCATAACTAAAATTATTCTTCCTTCCTCCCTCTTCTTTGTTCAGTTGTTCCTTTATCTGAGAAAGAACAACTTCAGACTGTTGGCTCCATACACTCTAGCGCGTATTGCATATACGATCCATTCGCTACATGTAGTGTAACGGTGTCGGCAAGTTTTGCGATTGTGAAAAGGATAGTTCTCAAAGGAAAATGTCTAACATCCCGGATGTTTATATTTCCAAATTTTCTTGGCTCTGCCCCTGGATAACAATGTTGCAAAACATAATCTCTCACTGTCTCTCCTCCAACAACAGACCCTGAGAGCGAAATAGGCAAGCCTCTCCTCAAAAAACCTGTGAGAAAGTATACATCCTTGACTGTTATGGGCATCACTTGGTTCTTAATATGAAATGCCTCAATAGCTGGATCCCATGATCAAACTAAGAACTCCAATAGTTATAGTTGTTGCCTCATCCCTGAGAATTTGAAGTACTTACGCAGTCCACAATCTCTTAGGGCTCTTATTGTACCCGGATCATTTAAGGCAATCATATCTTGTTCTTCATGTTCTCTTTCCCTCCATGTAATCATCATTGTAATCTGATGGAAACCTGAAATATAACCAAAAGGACCATTAGATTCCATTCATTGCAAAAAATTGGGCAGATTTTGGGCATAATGCAAAAACCAAAAATCTAGATTGCGCCCAACGCACTCCCTAACAAGAGACAATGCATTGCGTATGCAAGTAGCCTTCACTTTACTTGCTATGAAACGTAGGTTTCGACACTCAGGGGTGCGTTTCCCTCTTTTTGGGCAGAATTTACCCTAGGGACTCCAAAACCCTAAAAAATTGCAAAAATTGGAAATGAAATTATTACTAAAGGAAAGAGGAGGTTCATATCACTAACTTGGATCAAACAGAAATGAAATCCATCCACAGAAACGAACGCAATCAATAGCTGAAGTTCGAGGACAAAATCAGGTTCAGAGCTCCAAAATGAAAATGGTAACTATGGAATGGTAAAAATGAATAGTAAAGCTAATTTTAATAGTCATTTAATTATTTTCAAATTGAATTTATTGCTATGACTATAGTTTTATTATGTTTTTTTATCATAAAACAAGTATTTTTAATCCATTTGATGTTGTTCTAAACAGGTCTTACAACTGATGAACATATTAGTCGTGCAAATTTATTTCAAGAATGATTTGACCATAAAGCATATTTTTTCTCCCTATTTTTCGAGCTTTGTTAAAAATGAAAAAGGATTTGAAGCGCACTTTTACATTTTTTTCGAGCTTCGATAACAGTGAAAAAGGAACCCCTAGAGTCTTCTTTTAGCTCTTTTTAGACTCCGATAATGTGAAAATATTACCGAGCACTTGTCTTTTCAAGCTCGTAAACTAAATGAATTGATATCTACTCAGTATAGGTTTAACCCTTTTCTGGACTGAGATAGATTATTTACAAAAAAGGAATACCTTGGCCAAACCTGACTAAAGAGGTTCTCTTAGATATTATTTTACACCTTTTCAGATCTGAGCAACAACTTTACGAAAAAGTACTTATGGAGTTTTCTTTCGTCCTCTTTTTCAAACTCTCTAAATATGAAAAAGGACCGGGCTATCACTGTCGTTAAGCTCGTTAAAACATAAAATAGCGACGAGCTTGTCGATCATGGAAAGAATCGAGTTTCATTCATCGCTAGACTCATTAAATTATTAAATAGCGATACTTTATTCGCCTGAAGGGTTGAATTATAGATCAAGCAAATGTCATCCTCCTCAAGCTTGTTAAAAATTAAAGAGGTACTGGTCGACAAATGACCGGGGAAAATTTGGGAAAAGTGAGAAAAATTATTTATGGTAGCAAGTTGCTCTTGAACATGACACTTCCTTCACTCCATGTCCGTGACTGTTTGGGTTGGGTAATCATCTTGACAATTCATTCATACCTATGGTTCATCATACCTTCACTTCGGTTTTGGGTCAATTCTACCAACTCATCTCAGTGTCGCCTATATGTTCAAGAGAAGTCATCCAGTGAATAACTCATCCTTCTGCAATACTCATAATCCTTCATTCTCATGACCGTCATCCTTGAAAATTGCTATATCAAATCATACCTTTTATCTTCGAAATCAGTAACTCCCGTTTTACAATAAGGTGGCTTCCTGTCAACAAAAATCATTATCCAGGAAGATCACTTAGAAACATCCGATTCCAGTACCATGAGGCTTGTTACAACTTCGACAAGATCCTCACTTTCAGACTTTTGAACGAAATATTTTGTTTGGCATTCGACATCAAATCATATATTCACGCCTTAATAAATGTACTCCAGTACCTTGAGGGCCATTAACATTAATGGTGGTTCTCTCGCGTTTGTTAAAAACTCATATCATTGGTTGGTAATCAAATAATGTCTTTCCATGTTCGACAACAAATCATATATTCGCATGGCTAGACTTGTACCCGAATGATCAAGTGAATGAGATAAGAAGACCCCAGATCTAGTTTCAGCCATCCAGGCTGCGATTTCAGGATTGTTGTACACATCATCTGTACGGTGAGCTTACATATAGATCGTCATCCAAACACGGGCCTATATCTATAGGCATGTCTGTATTGGGTAACATTCCAATGTAGACAACTTTCTAAATTATGTACATGTTATTAGATTTTTTATGTGCTGAACATCAGAATGCCTACCCTCAGCAATTATGATCAAGAGGATATATCATGATTTAATGTATTGTAAGATTGATGCAGGTCGCCACTCCGCTTCATCTCCAGCCCATCACAGTGTAAAGAATCTCAATCAAAATACTGTTATTATTATTCTAACTTCATGCTTTAGGGGGAAATTATTATAGGTCAATTTGGGCACCATTCCCAATGACCTGGTTAACTGGGCATCATCCCCTATCATTTTAGTTGTTATATGCCCTAAGACAAAGAACAAGACAAATCATTCAAGACTTTCATCTGCAAAGGTTTCCAAGATTTGAAGTTTATAATATATCATATGAGAGCTCATCAACGCTACCTCTAAAGGGACTAAGTGTGTTGCATATGCAGGTAGCCCTATGCAAGGGTGCTCTACAAAGTACTTCCCGACATCCAAGGGTGCATTGGTCACATTGGGAGCGAAATTCTCATTGTTCTAGAATCTCCACTTGGCCAGTGCCTTATAGAAGAGTTCACATGTGTCAAACTTCGAATCCATGTGTCCATTTGACATATACAAGATTTGGAACATGTATTTCCTATTATTGGAAAGTCATTGATTATAAAAATACCTTCAGCTCCTCTATAAATTGAGCATAGATCTTAGTGTTTGAGAAGGAAGAATTGGAGTAGAGAAATGCTGGTGGAATTTCAATTGAGGATATTGATTTGAGTGACATATTGCTGGAGATATCTGCATTGTGATGAGGCTGGGATGCTACTGGAGATGGTGACACTAAATCAATCATTGGGTTGTAACCTCCCCTTTTATCATCAATAAATATTACTGCTTATTTTTCCCTATACGCATCTATATAAGCTTTGATTTTCAATATTATGATTTCTTAGTTGATGTATATGTTTTATGATTTATTGATTTAGCTAAATAACTTGAATAGACATCTGTATTATTGCTATCTCCTGCTGTTTAGTGTTCATTCTTGCGGGAAATATTTAGCATAGCAAGCTGGAATTTGAAGCTACAGCAAAAACGATAGAAGGATATTTTTGAAGCACTTGGACTCCAATTAGGTTTCTCATTTCATTTTGTGTGTCTATTTATAGTTAGGAAAGATATTCATAAAGTCTTTGACCTGTTGTTCTATATTAGCACCTGTCTAGGGAAGAATGATTTATCCGTAATTCATAATTCCTCATAACACTTGCATCAGGACCTAGAACCATTGTCTAGGGGCCTTTTGGCAAGAGGGTTAAGTATTCTTCTCCTTACTACCGGTGCTCAATAAGAGGGGCCTAGAGCCACCGTTTGCATTATTGTGTCTTTTGACTCATTTAGAGTTTTTTTATTATTTATGTTTAGTTTTAGTTTAGTATTTAGATTACATTTGCATGCTTATTTTTATATATAGTATGCTAAATTACTCCACTTCTTTCTGCCTGTTACCAATAGTTTAAAGGGGTAAACCACACCCCTTAAACTAGTGTTATTTCGTACATACATGCACCAAACACACCACAACACCCTCCAATATCATCATCATGGGTTTTATCGGATTACTCATAACCATGTTCTGGGTTTTATCAGATTACCCTCAACCATGCCCACAAGGACTCTCAGCCACCAAGGCTCAACTCAGCCACCAAGGCTCAACATAGCCACAAAGGCTCAACTCAGCCACCAAGGCTCACAATCTAGCCACCAAGGCTCACCAAAGACCCAAATCAACCATGTCCACGGTTTTCTTGACTGACCCTAAACCATGCCTACAGGAATCCCTATCCACTTCACTCTCACACATGGTTACCAACCAACACTGCAAATACAAAGTGGTTTTAAGATTACCATCAACTTTGTGGGAGCACACATGCCTTACAAGGCTTACAACACAACTCCAACTCTTGGAGTTACCAAGTACATACTTTAAAAAAAAATTGTAAAACATCCTAGACTTGCTTACTAATAAATGCATGTGACACATAATACACCATCATCATGAGTCTATTCCACAAACTCACACAAAATTTAACTTAGATGTTCATCATCCTTTAATCTTTGACGTAGCTACAACCACTATCCTTTGATGTCATCTTCATTGTCATGTCTTCATCATATTTGGTAGTCAATCATTCCTGCAAATAAATGTGTCTATTGTTGGAATGGCTAGTTCCAACAAAGACACAAATGTGTGAAAATAGTTGGCCAAACTAAATGTCATTGTATTCTTTCAACCATAATTACATCAATGACATAACACTTTAAAAATTTTAAACAATGGAAAAATAACTCTTTTTACTTGACATCATGCCTTATCACTTCAAACCTCAGATTGCCAAAGTGATGCAAAACGTTCTCCTTCCTTCCTGTAAATAAATTGCCGAAAAAATAACATTTCCCCACTTTCCATGAGCCTGTCAACTAGGTGACTACCAAAAAATCCAACTCCACCCATCATGACAACTCATAGGGAATTTCTCTTCAATCCTAGGGGCACTTTAGCCCCTGAATTCAACATCGATTTCGAATGATACTGAGCAACCTGAGAAACAGGAGTCTCATAAATGACCTGATGAGGTTTTTCGTGCACAAACCTTCCAGTTTCATTACCATTAGAAAAACACATCGCCTGCATAAGGAGTATCAGCGGGACCCATGATGGTGGCCTGCCAATGTAAGAGGCCTTCTCCCACAGGCCCTGTGTTGCATAATGAAGGTGGATGCCTCTGCACGTCCACCAGCTCTTTCTGTATTTTCATGCTCGCCATTTTTCAATTCACACTCTAAACAACAACTATTACCAAATTCAACACCAACCCAAATCAGTTTTCTCAATTAACATAAAATTACAACAATACCATTAGATGAACAAAAAACTAGGCTGATGGATAAATAATGTCAATGAAATAGCTATTCCTATCAAAATAAACAGAAGTCGTTGCTTCCTGAGCACATAATCGACTTTCCTGATAATAGACCACATATTTTCTGGCTTCATTGAGTACTCATCGATGTTATACAGAGCTTCTTGACCTTTGTAGGTTAAGTTCGATGACATTCTGTCATTATCCAATTAAAAAACCACTTCTACTATATCTAGAACAAACTGGAAGTTCATGAAACCTTCTTCAATCGGTTCATTACTTTCACCACTGCATAAAATACAGTAAACTCTGGTCTAAGATCACAAAAAAAACTGGGAAGAAGAAAGATCTTCTTCAGTTATCTCTGAAGTCAGAGTAGACGAAGGCCTACAAAATGAAGCCATAACCACGCCATAACAAGTCTCCTTTATTATTACATAATTATTGTTTACTTGCATGATATTCAAAGCTAATTCAATAAGCTAAATCATAAATAGGCACGCCATCAAAGCTCCAAATATGCAAGGCATTCTCACCGTCCAAAAACGAAGCGTCACCAATACCCACACCCTACAACGACTGATCTGGGCTCCCGTCAAAATAATGCAACTAGAAAAAACATGAATATGATTCCAAAGATGGAAAGTCCTCAGAGATCTCCAACTGTGAACTTTCCTCCAATTTAGGGGATTTTTTGGCAGCGATGCCATCTCCAACAGTAGGAGGTTTTTTCAAACTATTATTAAATGGAGGAAACAACACTTCAGGGCTTCCTACTAAAACACTCATCCACACTTCGAAAACCTCCGCTCGAATGAATGGGGAAACAAAAAATAAAATAATACATATATACTCTATTATTTCCCTCGGCCTAGAGGGGCCTGCCCAAGCCCAAACAGGCTCTAATACCAAGTTAAAATTTAAGCATGCACGTTATATTGTATTCAAATCAAATAATATTACATATAAATACATCTGGTGTTGTCTTAAGATAGGTAAACTAACTTGGACACACAATCACTTGGTTGAGAGAATATCTCAATCACACACCAATCTAGGAAACATCTAGATATAACCAACTACTAAACATTAGGAACATACTCCTCTAGATAGAAAGAATCACAACTGAGACAAGTAAGAATTACCTTTTCCAAGTAATTTGTGCATGTTTCCTGCAAGCACATAACCATATTGTCCATAATTTCTTCATCTACTTGAATATCATCAAGATGCGCACACATGCTACGTGTGTTCAGAGATACCAATTTAAGTACATTAGAATATGAAAAGTACTTAGGAAAAACATCAAATTTCCACGATGCATTTTCAATCAAGTGCTTCATTTCTTTGTCTATCTTTTTGTTAACATAGAAATTTTCATGTGTTAAATTTTTAAGCAAGAAGAAGGAATCCATGGTTTTCACTTGCGAAAGAGATGTGTACACTAACCCATGTGTTCTAATGTTAGTTGGGTCAAACACAAGTCTTTATAAAGTCAATCCTTGTGCTTTATGTATTGTCCTAGCATAAGCTCGTTGTACTAGAAATTGTGTTTGTATTCTGCAATGACTTTTTGCTTCCACATGATGGTAATAAATTTGCAACACAAAACGTTGGTGTCCATGTTTTTTCAATATTTGTGCCATATAATCGTTGGATTTTTTTTCTTTGTAATTTTTCGATAGACGAATAAATTTTTTATATCCAAAGTACATTTGTCCATTTTCTCCACTTGAAGAATAAGCTTTCAATATTCCATCGTCACCATTAACAGGGCCATCTTCGATGTCATAGTTTCCAACATATAATTCAATGAGTAGATTTCATTTTAGTAGTATTTCGCTAGAAATATCATTGTTTTTCATAAGACACAAAGTTTGTTTAAATACTTTCAACTTTTTCAAATGCTTCAAGCACTATTAACTCAATATCCACACATGACAACATTTTTTTATTGTGTATATATACATCTTTATTTCTATAAAATAGATATGGAAAAAGTGGATCAAATGGTGGTGCTCTATAACAATGATGATTGATGAATTCTATGTCAGCATCTGACTAGACATTCAATCTCATTCTATTCAAAATTGAAATGAAAGCTATATATTTTTTATGCATTGGAATATGCAAAACATAAGAATTTACTTTGTCTTGCAAAAAACTAGATGGCACTCTTAACTTGTTCAACATTGGGTGTTCAAAGACTAGGGAGTCTTTGATAGGTTGGTCTTGATATAGGTCACCACACATTATCAAATCAACATTTTCAAAGTATTTAGTAGGAGTATCAACATATGCCTTTCTAATGCTTGCATCTCTACCAAAATATATATATTAAGGGATTCCATTTCTTCTTAATCAAGATATATTTTAATATTGTTTCTTGTTCATTGTTCAATTGCCTTCTTATGCTATATAATTCTTCGTATTCTAGTATATGTGTTTGTTTACATTATGGTAAGGTAGATCAACTAATTTTTTTTTGTGTTCCATACTATGAAAACAATGGAGGTCAGTATCAATATTACACTCTTCATATTATTTACTTGTGTTCAAGAAGAGACCATTGGAAATTGAATTGCTTTCTCCCATCACATATCTATTGAAATATTCGCAATCATTAAGTGCAATAATGTTTTATGCATCATCAAGGTCACCCCACACTTTAGGAAATGTATAAGTGAATGGATGTTCATTTTGTCCTATGTTTTATTTAAGCTTCAGATAGACACTCAGCCAACTAGACTACATATCTTTAAAAGCAAACTCATCAAGGCTATATAGAAAATATAGCATCTACTTTTCTCAATAAAAGTTGTCTCAGTCCTTATGTTCACTATATCTCATGAATATTATGACAAAATGGAACATCACCATGTTTTTGTTTCTTGCCGTTTTTTTGTTTGTATAAATTGATGCAATGCTAAACAAATGTGTTCAATAGTTGAATGTTGTTGCAAATAACAATCAATAATTGAAGTGTAGAACACATCCTTTGAATCATGTAGTTCTTACTAAAAACAATTGGTCATTTGACGATAAACATACTTTTCTCTTTGGGAGAAGTATTAACGAATATACATTTTTCTTGAAATTGTACACAAAGGAAGGGACAAAACTATATACATAGCTTGGTGTGCAGACATTTGTTGCAAGTTTAGCAAAGTTTTTGCAAGCGGGGTGATTGTTCTGCAATGAATTATGCTTCGAAATGAAGGTAATAGCTTTGAAACACAAAACATTGGTGTCCACTTTTTCCAATATTTGTACCATATAATCCTTGGATTTGTTTTCTTTGTAATTTTTCAATAGATGAATCAAAAAATTCTATCCAAATTATATCTTTTCCATTTTCTCCATTTGAAGAATAAGCTTTTAATATTCCATCATCACCATTTACAGGGCCATCTTCGATGTCATATTTTCCAACATATAATTCAATGAGTGGATTTCATTTTAGTAGTATTTTGTTGGCAATATCATTGTTTCTTCATAAGACACAAAATTTGTTTGAATAATTTCAACTTTGTCAAATGCTTCAAGCACTATTAACCCAATATCCACACACGACCACATTTTTTTATTGTGTATCTACACATCTTTATTTCTATAAAATCGATATGGAAAAAGTGGATCAAATGGTGGTGCTCTATAACAATGATGATTGATGAATTCTATGTCAGCATCCAAGTAGACATTCAATCTCATTCTATTCAAAATTGGAATGAAAGCTATATATTTTGTATGAATTGGAATAAGAAAAACATAAGACTTTACTTTGTCTTGCAAAAAACTAGATGGCACTCTTAACTTGTTCAAGATTGTCTGTTCAAAGACTAGGGAGTATTTGATTGGTTGGTCTTGATACATGTCACCACAAATGATCAAATCAACATTTTCAAAGTATTTAGTAGGGGTATCTTTTGTTTCACGCAATCATTTATCAAGATGGTACAAAAGTGTACAATCTACATGAGAAATATCATCGACAAGCACGACACTAAGATGTTCAAAGTGTTTGGACAATGTATCAATCTTTTCATTATTTAAAGACAAGTATTCAAATTTGTAAAAGGGCATGGAAAAGGCAGAATGCAATGTGACACCACCAACATTGAAGGTTGATTTTCATGTATAAGCTACTATGTCTCCTTTTAATTTCAGTGGAACATATCCAACTTTTCTATTATACATGCACACAAGAGACTGGAAGATTGTACTTGCAACATATGCCTTTCTAATGCCTGCATCTCTACCTACATATACACACACACACACGTGTGTGTGTGTGTGTGTGTGTGTGTGTGTATATATACATATATACATATATATATACATATATACATATATATATACATATACATACACATACACATACACATACACATACACATACACATACACATACACATACACATACACATACACACATACACACACACACACACACACAGATATATATATATAGGTTCTAAGGGATTCCATTTCTTCTTAATCAAGATATATTTTAATATTGTTTCTTGTTCATTGTTCAATTGCCTTCTTATGCTATATAATTCCTCATCTTCTAGTATATGTGGTTGTTTACATTATGGTAAGGTCGATCAACTGATGATTTTTTTTTGTTTCATTATATGAAAACAGTGGAGGTTAGTATCAATATTACACTCTTCATATTCTTTACTTGTGTTCAAGAAGAGACCATTGGAAATTGAATTGCTTTCTTCCATCACATATCTATTGAAATCTTCACAACCATTAAGTTCAATAATGTTTTATGCATCATCAAGGTCACCCCATGCTTTAGGAAATGTATAAGTGAATGGTTGTTCATTTTTTCATATGATTTATTTTAGCTTCAAATAGACATTCATCCAACTAGACTACATATCTTTAATAACAGACTCATCAAGCCTATATGGCCAATATAGCATCAAATTTTCTCAATAAAACTTGTCTCAGACCTTATGTTCACTATATCTCATGAATCTTATGACAAATGGAACATCACCATGTTTTCATTTCTTTCCCTTTTTTGTTTAACTTGATGCAATGCTAGACAAATATGTTCAATAGTTGAATGTTCTTGCAAATAACAATCAATAATTGAAGCATAGAACACATCCTCTGAATCATCTTGTTCTTACTAAATTTTTTTGGTCATTTTACGATAAACATACTTTTATATTTTGGAGAAGTATTAACAAATATACATTTTATTGAAATTGTACTCAAAGGAAGGAACAAAACAATATCCATAGCTTGGTGTGCAAACATTTGTAGCTTTAAAAGTTGTTGTCATGGCTCTATCAATTTTTTCATGTTAGAGCTACAATATTTTATTATTGCATAAGAATCAAGCACACATTGAGCATCTCTGTTTGCATTCCATGGTATTGGAATATGATGACATAAACTATTTGTCCATATGTTAGTTGGTCTTATTTTCAATAAAATCATTGTTCATTTTAAATTACATTTTATGGGATCAATGTATTCATGCTAGGACAAAGTCAAATTTGTCAAGAAGTTGTCAAACATACATGTTCCATTGTATGTGGCATGTTCTAGCGTTTCAAAAAAAAGTTTGGCATTTTTCTTCGTTTTTTCATATGTAGACTTAGTTGGTTCAAGTGTAGTTGTTTTCCTCATTGGAGGAATGGGAAAATTGAATCTATAATGAACATTTTTTTTCCTAAAAGACTTTTTATGATGATGATATTGAATTGTTTTAATATTATTTGCAGGAAATAATGAATCAAAAGACAAATATCTATCTACAAAATTCTCTATCTCAACATTTGTACTCCTATCATAGATTGGTGCATTCTTTATCCATAGGAACACATGGTCATTTTGACTTCCTCTGTTTGGAATTTTGTTAGAAAAAACGAGTATTGTAATTCACTAAAATACTTTTTATCAGGGAAACTAGTTGTCGTAGGGTACTTATCCTATTATTGTAGTAATGTACATATTTTTCTGGATCATTTCTTAATAAGTTATGAATTGTGTTTTCTATTATCTCAGTAGAAGGGTTGCTTTTGTCCTAGATAACTTATACTAAATTGACCAATGGTTTGTAAAGATGGTCACCATAACTGAAGGAAACAAAAAATTCGGTGGGAGCCAATTGTCATATCATTGCATAAAAATTCCTACGTAAACCAAAAAAGTAATGTGGATATGTTCATTGTGTTCTTAGATCCATTTAACCAATTTTTGATTTAAGAATATGAAATAAATTTGGCGTTGGTTTAACATCCTTTGCTAACAACTTTCTTCCCATTGGTTGTCCATTTCTTATTCTTACCCAAATACAAATGATAACTTGTTTAAGTATAATGCATATTGTCTTGTAAAACAAGTTTGTGATGTGGTATGCAAAGCTATGGTCCTTGTGCAATATTTCCCATTGGGCAATTTTTTGATATGTAATTTTTTTGTAATATCATTTGCACATTTTTCTCCATAGAAAGTGTAAGGAAGCTCATTTCCTCAGAATATTTGTCCTAGAAAATTCCCAATGGAATATAGCCCTCACTAGGGGCAATGTTCAACAAATTATTTAAAGATCATAAATACAATGTGATTTTGTGAAACCATGCAACATTGTTTTTGTTATTGGCTCTTCGTTGTTTTCATTGGTATCAATGTATACTTTAATATCTGTGTCAACTGCTAGTGTACATGTGGCCTCTAGAAAAGTTTCCTCCCAATTTTTATTTATGACAATCCTCTCCATTCGATAAAGCATCATTTTAAATAAGCAATACAACACTTTCATGACCACATGTAGCTGAACACAACCATAAGCATAAGCACTTTTGTAGCAAAGTATTCTTTTTGTCACCACTACAATTGAATTAGTTTCTTCTATGTCACAAGGAATCACATGTTGAATCCGAGATGTGTCAAATGTAACATTGATTATACCTAGTGTTAGGCCCATTTATTGAATTCTATATTTCTGACCCAATTCTCGAACTTGCATGAATGGTAAGTGAATTGATACTAGTCATTCTTCTAACTCAATTAATTTGCATACAATGCATATACATTTATTGCATTTAATTTCTTGAGGGCATGAGAATATCAGAGTCTCATCATGATCCAAGGATTTTTGACAATGCTTGCAAATGTATTCATGTTTTAGGTTTTTGTCCCTAGCTTCAACATCTTTTGTCTAAAAAACAATTTGTTTACATGTTACAACATCCTTTCCCAAAAAAATCTAACAACAACTTGAAAAATTGTAGATAGGTACGTCAACAATTGTTTTTTCAAACATTGTTCAACGAGGGTGACAATTGTATTTGATCTATATTTTTTCTTTATATCATGAACTATAACTGTTTTTTGTTCATGTTTTTACCATTTGCCTCAATCTTGTTTCAGAGAAACTTTTTTTATTGTTTGAAGGGAATTGTTTTTTTGTTCCATAAGTTTGCTACTTTTTGAAAGCAATTGATGTACTATTGATAAATATATTGTCTATATGTTCCAATGGTTCAAAATAACATTGTGTTAGATTTTTTGATACTGAATTACATTAAGCGTGACTGATTTAGATTTGTCTACGTTGAATCAAGTTAAAATATCTCCTTTGTTCGCAAACCACATACAAATGTCTTACCCCAAAACATAAGCCATCCAAGAAAAAACAAAAAGAGCATTGTCCATGCCTCATTTTTCATATGGGAATGCCAAAATAAAAATATAACGACTGCAATCCAAATTTCCGGTCTGATTTTTTTTGTATATTAGCTTTGGCATAACAATCTATGCATTTTAATGCAAAAGGATGACATTATGAAACTATATTTGAGAAAGTATGGAACATAGTGTGACACAAGTAACCCACATCATATTCATGTTGCATTAGATGACAAATGCATTGAAATGAGATTTTACCCGAAGCACAATTGAAATTTTGCATTCGTTGAAGTCCTTGTGATATCATGTCGTCTTGTATTTATGTCCACAATTTTTAGATCAATGCATACAACAAAGCATCTACATTGCCTCCAAAACTATTGATATGTGTTTTTTTTTTTTTTTACACGAGAGTGGCTCAAAATGTACATTAAGGGGATTGCTATCATGAAATAGTGTCATAAATGTGTATACCTACAGATGAATTAAAATGCAAGTATGGGCTATTTTTCATCTTTGAACAAATTCTAATTGGTATGTTGATCCAATTTGACAACCAATATATGCAAAAAATGTCTCCCCAAAGCCCCCTCTCATTCGATGTGTGCTGAAGTGAAGCAGATAGTGACATTCGTTGAAGATAAACCTCAGGATCATTGATATCAGACATTTCCATCATTGAATACGTATTTAACTCATTTCTATAAGATAACAATGCTTCATTGTAGTTATTTTGCAAACAAAGTTTGAAATGTTGTATTGTTCCTTGTATCAACTCTATAGAATTATATATCTTATGAAAATACAATCGCATAGAATCAAACAAGAAATCTCCTACAATAAAACTGAAGTTGTTTATATGAGTCGAATGGTGATTTTCCAAAATAATATTAATATCAAGTTCCTCGTGCACAAAAAATTTGTTTAGTTAATTCATATGCTTGTCTGCATATTTTTGTTTCTTTTGTACCTGAACCACATCAATTTGTTGTCATTTTATTTTTTCCATTTATGGACTATGGTTTTGTAAAAATATACACACAAAAAATAAGAACAAAGCTTTTGTCTTTTTCTTCTTTGCTTTTTTCTGTCTTTCTAGATACTAGCAAAAAAAATTCTATAACTTGCGTTTACATGTTGCAAATATCTCAATGAAACAACATTCTTTTAATACAAATATTATTTTCCTTTGTAAAAATGTGAGAAAAAATGATTCAATATCATCATACAGGCTGATAGGGACAATACAAGACTGCACATTGTTGAAATGAAATTCATCTTTAAACTCATGTATAGTCATTTATCATTTGAGGAAATTTGATTTCAAAAAGTTAACATTGAATTTCCACGTCATATTGTGTATTGCAACAAAGTCCTTTAAGATTTTTAAGAGATAAGGCACATGGAAAATATTAATTATTTTTTTAATAATATGATTTACATACCTTGATTGTGAATGATGCCCAAGTGACTTAAAACTATATTAACTATTAAAAATAAAAATAACATCTTAATTTATAAAAGTTAAAATATCAAGAATATTTTTAATGAAGGGTAAATCATGGGTTGAGTGTGTTTTTAATGAAGCGTAAATCATGGGATGAACATTAGAAATTTATTCTTTCTTTCTATGTTTCAGAAATTTATATGTTTTAAATTTTGTGTTAAATAAATTAATTTAAATATGTCAATGGAGTGTATCCTAGGTGGTTGGAAGGGTATAATGATAACCTTCCCACCTATGTTCAAGTCTCATTGTGACATGATGTCCCATTTGGAGCTGTGTTTGAACTCAAAAAAAAGAATTCAATAAAAAAGCCCCGAGGGTTAGCTTAGTTGGTCGAGTTCCTGTTGCTAAAGCACCTCATTAATGTGAGGTCACGAGTCAATTCTCATCAACGCCCTCAAGGTTAGGCTCTACCAATAAGCCAACGAGATGTGAACCCTTATAGTGGATTTGCCTAGATATTTCCTAAAAAATAATCAATTTAAATATAAAATCTTAAATTTTAATTTTAAATTTACCTTTTTAATTTAAGTTTTATTAAATCAAGTGTGTTAATAAATTAATTTAAATATAAAATGTGCATGTATGATTGCTAAAGTGTGCATACCTTGTATCGAATGAAAATTGTATAGATATGCAATGACTCCAAAAATGTTGTGCAATTTCCACCTTAGATTGAGATGATTTGTTTCCTTGCAAATCAACAAAGAATTCAATCAAAAGAAGCAAATATCTCAATGAAACAACATTCTATTAATACAAATATTATTTTCTTTGCAAGGTGCAAAAATCATTAGTGCAAACAATAAAAAAGAAAGAAATTATTCAATATCAACATACAAACCAACAAGGATACTGTAAAATTGCACATTGTTGAAATGACACTCATCTTTAAACTCAAATATAATAATTTATTATAGAAAAGGGATCAATCAAGCAAACTAGTATCTTACATGTTGTAAATTTGAATACTTAGGCTTATTTTTCATATAACAAAAACAAAATTTAGACTAAATACATATTTCAAAATGACTTACATTGAAATGTTCAAAAAAAATAAAAATAATCTCTTATAAATTTGCAAATGAAACAATCTATGTATTTTGTCTTGAATTCCATGTATGTGAAAGAAATATGTTCCTTTTTCTCCACACATATTTTCTCTGCACACTCATTCTCGCATATAATATCGACAAGATGCATATTTCTACATAAGTTAATAGGGTTTGGCATCCCTCCGCGAAACTCCATGTAAGCACTTACATCCTAACAACAAGTGAGTGGATCACAATTAACAACAACAGAGACACAAGAAACTCTTACGATAGATAACAAATTTGATGTCGCATCGTGGGACCTCTTACAACATGCTCCTCGGACCCGCGCCCTAAGTATCCTACTTTGAAAAACTGTACTAAGTCCTTACATAATTACCTAAGAAGATGAAGTTCTTAAAGGATTACACTAATCACTCTAGCTAAACTTTTTCCAGGGTTCAAGTCTCTACAAAACGAAAACTTGTGCGGAACTGAAATCTGTGCGGAACAAATACATGCGTAGAACTGAAAAATGTGGCGAATTGCAAACATAATAAGGCAAGCTTTATTGTTCCACTCAAACTAAACCCAAAACCAAATACAAAAGTAGAATTTCTAAGGCATAGTTATTCTAATTAGCTCCATGACACATGATGACATCTGCAAGAGTCAAAGTAAATGTTTTTCTTCAAATCATATAGGGACAAAATTTCCTGTGTATTTCGGTATATAGTCTTTCAAGTTTACTTCAATGCTATGTAACAAAAAAACGCAAGAAGGATTATTGACATTTCCAATGGAACTTACCCATAAGCTTCTCGTCTCCTTATATGGTTACCATTAGTATCTCCCATGTGACCTTTGTTAGACATGACAACCTAATAGATACAAACTTAATATGAGATGTTCACAGTAAACCTCCATATTCTAAAATTGTCTCATCCACTTAACTCAAAGATTCATTTAATAGTGTAGTCATGACAAGATTCATTTAATAGTGTAGTCATGACAAGTGGCATACAAGCAAAATATAGTACATTAAGACAACATATGAATATTACAACATAAATTACTAGTAAAAATTAATATGCGTGTTGAATTATATGTTGGAAACTATGACATCGAATATGGGCTTATTAACCATGTTGTTGGAATATCAAAAACTTATTCTTCAAATAAAGAAAATGACAAGATGTACTTTGGATAGAATTTTCAATTCGTCTGTTGAAAAATTACAAAGAAAAAAATCCAAGGATTTTATGCTACAGATATTGAGAAAACATAGACACCAGTGTTTCGTGTTGGAAAGTTATTACCATCATTTGGAAGCAAAAGTATTTGTAGAATACAAAGACAATTTCTAGTACAACTAGCTTGCACTAGGACAATACATAGATCACAAAACTTGACTTTAGAAAGACTTGTATTTGACCCAAGTAACATTAGACACATGGGTTAGTGTACACAACTCTTTCAAAACGATGGATTTGTTGTTCTTGCTAAAAAAGTCACACATGCAAATTTCCACGTTAACAAAAAAATAGACACATAAATGAAGTGCTTGATTGAAAATGCATCGTGGAAGACTTGTGAATCTAGCTAAAGTCTATGTCGAACAAAGGCAAGTGCGGAGGTATAATTTTAAGGGTAAGTTTCATGGCTCCATACAATGCATTCAAATAGAAATATTTAGTTTATAATCATGTTGGGAAAGGAACCTAGATATTTACACTCGAGTAGAATGATTTCTCTAGTCATTGAATTCCTTGTTCCATTACGTGGAGAGAAATCAAGGTACTTTGATGCATGGAAGACATATAGACCTCAAAGTAGCTACACTTGGCTCTAAATTATAAATAATAAAGTTGTCGTAAATAAATTATTAACAACCCATAAATGATTATTTCTTTTTTGCAACTAATAAAACAATGAAATTATGCCAAAAAAAAGTAATAGTTTCAGAAGAGTTTCAAATTACTAGAATTATGGCCATGTATATTTATGAACCACTAACAATAGTTATCACAAAACTATCTGAAAGCAATCAATTACCAAGATATCCGACTGTAGCTAAAGTTTGTACGAAAGAAATGCATGTGCGAAAGTACACAAATATGACAATAAGTTTCACCACTAAACTTACCACTCTAGAGTGGGCCCAAAAAGAAACATTTAATTTATAATAATGTTGGGAAACTAACTCAGATATTTACACTCAAGTATAATGATTTCTCTAGTTGTGGAATTCCTTCTTCTATTACATGGAGAGAAATGAAGTTAGTTTGATGCATGGAAGACAAATATAGACCCCAAGTAGTTACACTTAGCTATAAATTATAAATAATAAAGTTGTCATAAATAAATTAAAAGCATCTCATAAATGATTATATAACTTTTTTTCAACTAATAAAATAATGTAATTATGGTAAAAAAGGTAATAGTTCTAGACTATAGTTTCATGTTACTGCCATTTTGGAATTGAATAATTTTGTCGAGTGATATGAGGAGGCAAACTAAATGTCATGAAATCTCTAATTCTTTTGTATCATGCAAACATTCAAACAATTTGGATAAACATTCATTGTCGCAGTATTATTGTTTTTTTCGAGGCAATATTTAGGATTGTTTTTATAGAGCTTGGAGTAGCACAAGGTTTTAGAGATTTGTTGTTCACCATAACAACAGTTTCATGTAAGTAATTTTATGCATTTAAAATTCATTACCTTTCTCTAGTTCTTTGCATTATATTAGATATGGGACATAAGTCAATAAATTGTTGCTTTGTATTTCACGCAACTAGATTATTAAGACAAAAGCAAAACACAAAAAACATAAAAATAACACTTAGTAACCAGTGTGACATCTATGTATTTGTCTTCATTACTAATGACTTCATAGACTACAAAATATATATATATATATATATATATATATATATATATATATATATATATATATATATATATATATATATATATATATATATATATATATATATATATATGTATATATATATATATATATATATATATATATATATATATATAATTTATTTATTTAATTTTTTAATTTATTTAATTTTTAATTATATATATATATATATATATTATTTATTTATTTAATTTTTTAATTTATTTAATTTTTAATTTATTTTTAATTTTTTATTTTTTCAGTCTCTGCAACTTTTCTTCATAATAATAAGTTTCATATATCTTTGTATGATGTTAAATGACACATCTAAACTCTCTGCAAAAAAGGCAGATAAAACTGTAAGTTTAACTGCTCCGCATGAAATGGCCCCAAAAACAAATATTTATGTTATAATCGTCTTGCAAATTGACATAGATATTTACATTTGCATATGTGAACCATAGAAAAATATATACAGGGACTTACATATTTTAAACTATGTTTGTACAACTTAAGCATGTCACTAGGCATGTTTTGAGAGGTGTATCTGAAGGGTCACCATTAGATTTTGTTTTAATGGTAGCTGAATAGTACATTGACTAATTGTCTCTTGAAAAAAGTATGTTCACTATTTTGAAAGCTAAATGTGCTTGTATTTTTTGATTTAATAATAACAATAATACTTTTTTTGCTGGAAATAAAATACTTAGGCATATCACTAATGTATTTGAGTCATGCATAACTACTGTTAAAAGGATGTATTGTTTCTATTTATATGGGTATCAAAGAGGAATCACTATATAAGTTTACTCATTTTCATCATTTAACAGAAAGAATCACGTCCCAACACACTACTACCTATAAGCACTTATGCCTTCTTAGTAACGCATTGAGTCACAGTAAACAGGAAGCGAGAAATGAGAAAGAGAAAGTATTGCAATACATAACAAAAAAATTGATACCTTACTGCATAAGTTTTATAAACTATGTTCCTCAAACTCGTGAATTGAGTCTCCTGCTTCAAAAAATATTATGAAGTCTAACACAATTACCTAGAATACATGGCTCTCTAAGATACAAGATTATACTAGCTAAATTTTGTCTGCAGTTAAAGACTATATGGAAGAATGACACAAAGAACTAAAATTTGTGTGCAACAAAGACGTGAAAAACTAATGTATATGTGGAAGTGCACCATAAAAGCCTAAGTTCCACTTCTCCACACAAGATGGACTCAAAGAAAATATTGAATATATAATTGCATTGTAAAAGATATGCCATATACCTACACTTGGAAAACATAAAATATTGATGCAATCATGAAAAAAAACTTGAAACTGATATATTAGTCTCAAGTTACTATCATTCATGCATTCTTATCCAGATTTATGTAGGAATGAAATGAAATACATATGTAATACAAATTTTAAACAGAAACACAGATCTACAACAAAAACTGAACTTCAATTCATTGATAACAAAATACTGAAAACTGTTTACATGCATAATGAAAATAAACTAGCTTGGGCCATGGTAGATTATCTCTAAGAAGAGATATGGTCGCTACATGCCTCTTAAATATTTTACAATGAGGATCAAAGGCATATTTTTTATTTATAAAAATAAAAAAAACCTAAACATCCAAAAGCCTAAAACTAGGAGTTGAAGCGCCAAAAATATGTGGGCCCTGTTAGGGTAAATTGGTACATCAACTTCCTAGGGTCGTAAATTTGGCATACAATCTCTATTTGATGCGAAAAATAACTCATTAGAAAGATCTATTTGAGGACTGCAACTTTTGACTACAAACCCCTATTACAAGTTTGAAGTTCTTCCGTTTTCCCAAAAAATGTCGTTGACGGCCTCAAAACGGATCTAGAATTTTAGGACCCGAAAAAGTGCAAAAAATAGTAAATTGTGCTACAAATAAGGAAAATGAAAGAAAAAATGGTGGGGGTCCAAGTGGAATAGGAGAGTGGCCACCAATATCCACCTAGATCAGTCATCCCCCCTTAGGAAGCAATGGTCCTCATTGCGTTGAGTGCCTCCATGAGATGGGGAAACTTCTGCTAAACTTGGTCCCTGGTGAGCCACTTTCCTTGGTGCAGGAGTTGGCCAACTTTGACAAATTGATACAGTTGGATCCTTTATTTACGAGTGTTCTTAATCTGTGCAGCCATGATCCGATCAGTTGTGTTATGTTCAATACCATCTAGGTTGAGCTATGTTGGTGTCAATTTCTCAACAATGTCTGATATGTCCAGTAATGGTGGAAAGTATGGTCGAAGGCAGTTCACATTGAATACGGGGTGCAAGCCAAGGAATAGGGGGATACTGAGCTTGAAATAAGTATCTCCCACAACCTTGGTGATGGTGTAAGGTTCGTACTAGAGTGATCGAAGCTTACGATGGGCTTCAATGAGGCATTGTTTCTGCAGATGTAACCAAACTTTGTCACCCATCTGAAACTTATGGGGCACTCATTGTTGATCATGTCGTTGTTTTTACTTGGAATTGGTTTAATCCAGGATGTCATGAAATTTTTGGTAGAACTGTTGAATGCACTCATTAAACCTGGTGGCTTTAACAACTTCAGATTGAGCATGGGAAGATTCTTCCTGTGTAGTTGTAAAAGACAATGCAACATCAAGGGGACATAATGGTTGAAATCCTAGGCCTACTTCAAAGAAGTTGTGCCCATCGAGCTATGTAGAGCCCTATTATAGTTGTGTTTCAAATAGGGAAGACTTTCATCCCATGTTAGTAGATGCTTAGAGTTGTACATGCGTAGTATGTGTACAATCATCATATTGACAACCTCGATTTTCCCATCAATTTTGGGGTGGAAGGAAGTCGACTTGGTGAGCTTGGTGTCCAAAAATGACCAAATAATTGACCAAAATGCGCTTAGAACATGCTATCTTGATATAATATAATGCTCTGCGGGACCCAAAAATGTACCCACACTCATTCAAAGAAGAGTCTAGCAGTGCCCTCCGTTGCGATACTCTTCTTGTAGGAAGCCAATATGGCCATCTTAGAAAAATTGTTGACAACCAAAAATACACAGTCGTTTCCAGCTTGGTAGAAAGAAGGCCAGACATATAGTCCATGGATATGGATTCCCAAGGTTGGCTAGGAGTAGACAAAGGAGTATACAAGCCTTGCTTCTTAATAGTTGGCTTGGCAATGACACATGAAGTCCAAGATCCAATTTATTTTCCAATATCCTGTTGGAGATTTGGCCAATAAAAATGATTTTCTAGTACGACCACAATTTTCTCCACACCAAAATGTCGTGTGACCTTACTGTAGTGCACCTCCCAAATCATCTTGGCACACTCGCTTGAAGGACCATAAATGAGGCATAGGTAGCATAATAATGTATCATGTAGGTCAAAGTATAGAACTTGCTTTCCATCCACTAGCATCTGGTATGTGGTGGTGAACTCTGGATAACTTTATATAGTTGGGTCCATCTATAATTATCATCGCCACAAGAGTTGAGAACAATGATCAATGCTGCAACTGGTGGCTGACTAAGGAAATATGAAACATGATTAGTGCCTCCCTTCTTGTATTTGATATTCAAATGGAATTGTTGCAGATATGTGGACCACTTTTGATGGTGATCGTTCTGCAACTTCCCTTGGGGTCTGTGTAAACTGTAGGGTTTGGTGGTCTGTGCTGATGGTCGTTTCCTTCCATAGAATGTAGTGTTTCGATTGTCGACAAGCCTGAAAAATGTAATACATCTCCTTATCATAGGTGGGGTATTTCAAAATTGTGTTGGAAAGTGTCTCATTGTGATAGGCCACCGAATGACCTTGTTGTGTGAGAACTACACCAATAACATAGTTAGAGGGGTTTGTCTCAATTTCAAATGGTTTTTGTAGGTCTAGAAATGTGAATACTAGTGTAGATAAGAGGTGGCGCTTTAGCTCAACAAATGACCTCTGTTGGAACTTAGACCAGAAAAAATTTACTTTTGGTCCACCCTTGGTAACTTGACTCAAAGGCCAAGCGATATGAGAGAATCCCAACACAAACCTGTGATAAAAATTGGCAAGGCCCAAAAATTTGTGAAGCTCTATTAAAGTGGTCATGGCTGGAAAATCCCGAATAACTTAGATCTTAGTTGGATCCACATGCATACCTTACTCATCAATGATGAAACCCAGATATTGGAGTTGTTTCATGCTAAAGGTGCATTTCTCCAAGTTGGCACATTGTTTTTCTGATGTCGCAGGGTTTGAAGGACTTGGCGAATGTGCTGAAATTTCTCTTCCCAATTCTTGTTGAAGATAAGAATTTCATCCAAATATACAACCACGAACGAGTTGGTGAAGGGCCATAAGATGTCATCCATCAACCTCATAAAAGTAATAGGGGAATTTTTCAACTTGAAAGGCATGACCAACCATTCAAAAAGCCTCCCCTTGGATTTGAAGGTGGTCTTCCATACATCTGTGGGCTCTATTGGAACTTTGTGATAACCAGCCTTCAAAATGATCTTGCTGAAATACTTTCCCCCCTTGAGCTAGTCAATAAGATTATCATCTGTGGGATTGGATACCTATTTCTGACAATGATTTTGTTCAGTGCTTGATAATCAATTCAGAGCCTCCAGGTCCCATCCTTCTTATGTATAAGTAAAATTAGGATCCCACAAGGTGAGGAACTTGGTTGTATGTGTCCTTTTTGTAGGAACTCCTAGATATGTCGATTGATCTCTTCATTTTCCAAAATGGAATGGTGGTATATTGGCCCATTGGGTAGAGGTGCTCCGAGGGTCAGATTGATTAAAGGCTTCTCTTGACAATGTAAGGGCACCCTTGTGGGTGAGGAGAAGATGTCCTTGTATTCTTCCATGACCTTATCCACCTTCTTATGCTGCGTGGAGGAACCTCTCTCGGGGGCCATAGATGTGGCCACGATATTCCCCTTACTTTGAGAGTGAATAAAAAAGAAAAAAAAATTTCTTGGTTTGGGGGGTGATATTACTACATTGCTTGGCAGAGATCAAAGAGATGGCGGTAGGCGGGGCTACCTTTGGTATCTTGTATAACTTATTTCCCAAAGTAATAATGACATTGTGAGGCATAGACTCATACACAACATGACACTTCCACAAATATGGTTGGCCTAATAATACATCACAAACTTCAAGAGGAAGAACATCACACTATACCTCATATGTGAAGGGCTTGATGTTGTAGGAAAGGCGACAGTAATGGTTGATACAAATATCTCATGCTTGGTGATGCCACCCGATGGGGTACGACTGTGGGTGTGGTGTGATCAATAGGCCCAATCGCTTCACTAACTCTTCTAAAATGAGGTTCCTTTGGCTCCTGCTATTTACAATGAACTGTAGCAGAGACCCCTTCAGCCATATTTGTGAGAGGAAGAGACGCTCCTCTTCCTATGAATCTTTGGGCTCAATATTCTAGATCTTGGTGGGGGAAACAGTGGCGCTGGGCTCCGCATCAATAATATGCTTCCCTTTGTCATTCGCCTTGTCAGATTTTGACTAGGAGTCGAAACATGCATCTGACTCTGAAGCCTTCAACTCAGCCACCAGTGACTGCTTAACTTGACACTCACTTATGTTGTGAGTGGGGATGTTATGGAGCTCACACCACTTTCCTGTGTCCTTCTTTGTCTTCCTGGTGTTTTTATTTGCTTGCGACTTCGGTGGGTTGTCTTGTGTTACCTTGCCTTAGATTTGTCCTTTGTTTTTTAGTTTGGGGGTGCCTTTCCCTTGCTTTGGATTCACAGATCCAAATTATTACTCAATTTATTTAAAATTCTGCTCGATCTTGAGAACATATTGATAGGTGACGCCAAGCGAGGAGATATCCAGGAACTCTAGGTCACCCTGGATGTATTTATGTAGACAACCACGGTACCTGAGTACTAGATGCTGCTCAAAATATTTGATACCTAACTTCGTGCGAAGGGTATGAAAAGTATTTGTGAACTCTGACATGTCTTGGTCCCTTCCCTAACACAGTGTGGTCCACTATGTACTTATCTTCATAGCTATCGACAGGGTAATATTGTTCCTTGATGGTGTCTCAAAAATAATTCCAAGTGGGTGCTACTTAGAATAGTGAGGGTTTCCTCTCGTCCCTTTGCTCGCAATAGGTTTCCCATCAGTCCTTGACATGGGGGGAAACTTTGAGGAGTGCAAAAGTAATATTTTCCATATTGGAAAAATCATGAACCAAAAAGTATCCTTCCAACAGATTTAACCATTTATCTATGGCATCTACATCTATCTGGCCTTAAAATATGGGAATGTCAAAGTTGAATTGTACCTTTAAGGGAGTGGTGCCTCCAGGGTGGCTGGTGGATGAAGATGTGTCACTTTTGGGCATCTGCCAAAGGATCCAGGCAAAGTTATCCATCATCTCGTTCCTCTATCGCTCGAGGGATTCTTCGAGTAATATTTTGAAAGGATCGTTTGTTCCCTCGCATTTATTTTATTCCACCATGGGAGGTGGTTGGGGTCAGTGAGTCGGTCTTGCAAAGGTTCAACCAATTCAAGCCCTAACTCCTTATACCCCAACCTCGTTGGGGTCATGCACAAAAAAAAAATCAAAGAGAAGACCGCTCTAATACCACTGATCTAGATTTATGCAGGAACAAAATTAAATACAATTTCAATACAAATTATAAATAGAAACACAGAGCTATAACGAAATCTGAACTTCAATTCATTGATTAAAAAATACTAAAAATTGTTTACATGGAGAATGGAAATAAACTATCTTGGGCGATGGTAGCTTATATTTGAGAAGCGATGTGGTGGCTACATGCCTTTGAATTGTGTTACAATGAGGCGAGAAGACCTATTTATTATTAAGAAACAATGGAAAACCGTAAGCATCCAAAAAACTAACCTTAGGAGATGAAGCACTAAAAGTCCATGGGCCCTATTTGGGTAAACTGGTATATCAACTTCTTGGTGTTGTAACTTTGGCATACGATCTCCATTTGACAGGTACGATACCTCGTTAGAAATATATATTTGATGACTATGTAACTTTAAACTACAAATCCCTAATGTAATTTAAGGATTTTCTCGTTTTCCAAAAAAATGTCGTTTATAGCCTCAAAACGACTCCTGAAGATTAGGACCCAAAAAACTGTCAAAAATAGTAAATTGTGCTACAATTAAGGAAACTGAAAGAAGCATTGGCAGGGGTCCAAGTGTAATAAGCGAGTGTCCACCAATATCCGCATGTATCACATTCACATAAGATGAACTAAGACATGTGCAAAGGTATGGACATAAAATGATAAGTTGCATTGTTCCAGACAAGGTGAACCCAAAAGAAAATATTGAATATACCTACACTTGGAAAATATACATTTATAAGGTTACTTGTTTTGTATTATTTGCATTAGTGTAACTACTATTTATCAGATTGTGATCCACATATTTGTCAAGAGCTTGTCCTTTTTATAGTTATTTTCATATTACATGATGCTTTTACCCTACTCTCTCTCTCTCTCTCTCTCTCTCTCTCTCTCTATATATATATATATATATATATATATATATATAGATATATATATATATATATATATATATCACTTTTGTTTCTGGTTTAATATTTATGTTAAGTAACAACCTTCCGCGAACATTTTTGTTGAATATAATTAGACGTTAAATGGCATTCATGCCTTGTGTCCAATGTCAGGTTCTATTGGTCAATGGTCTACCCAGTGATTTCTATAAATTTATATAATAAGGTTTTCAATGACAAATTATGCTATCTAATCGACTCAGTATTCAAAGTTATGAACTTCAATTTTTTTGAATTGATTTAGAACATATCAATTCAAAATTATTCATCAGAAACTAAGCTAAATGCAACACTTATTTTTGCATAGAGAAGAAACACTTGAATGTGCGAAAGACAAATGTGTAGAGAGGAATGTTTGTGGAGGAAAATATATAGAATAGAGATTTAAGCTTCCCTCCACATATAGTTGCCTCCGAACATGCTTTTCCCGCGCCACAAATTTTAATTATTGTAAGAAGAGAGTTGTTTCAAAGCTATGACATCGTTTAATGCCATTCTAATTCTCTTATTAATTCTTAATATGAATCTCAACTAGTGATAATGTTCACCAAAATATCTTATCATTCATTCAAATAAGAAAAATAAGATAATTTTTCCTTGTGTCAATGTCGTGATGCCTCAAATTATAGATTATATAATGTGGTTTGAATACTTATATAACAAGGGGTTTTTAATATATGTTTTTTTGAAAATTTTGTAGACAAAGAAATATGTATGGAGTTGTAGATGTCGGGATGTGTGACACCTCGCTGTAATTTTTTTATAAATTATGTTGCTCAAACTCGTGAACTAAGTCTCCCACTTCAGAAAATCTTACCAAGTCTAATGCAATTACCTAAGAATAAATGGATCTCTAACATACAAGATTATACTACTAAATTTTATCTACAATTAAAGTTTATACGGAAGAAATACTTGTGGAACTGAAATCTGTGCGCAACAAAGACATGCGAAACTAAAGTATATGTAGAAATGTGGCATAAAAGCATCAGTTCCATCACTCTGCAATAGGTCAACTTAAAAAGTATTGAATCTATAATCATATTATAAAAAGTGATCCAAATACCTACACTTTCAAAACATACAATAATAATGCACTCTTGAAAAATTACTTTAATAGTTTCAGAGATTAGTTTCTAGATGTTGCCATTTATTTCAAGAAATGCAGACATAAAATGATAAATTCCACTCATTCACACAATGTGTACACAAAATCAAATATTAAATCTACCTACAGTTAGAAAACATTATTGGGTGTCATGAACTTACAGTAGCCGGCGGGCAAGGATTCTTCATTTAATAGAGATTCAAGTCCTGCCACGGGAGTGGAAGGACTTAGGCCTTAAACAATAACACATTTATATACGTTGATTTGACCGAAAATATGTGGAATGTGGCAGAGTTATGAGGTGACACATGATACCAGTGTGGATTTTGAGTCCACATCACCGCATGATTAATTCCCTGACACAAATTCATGGTGCATTGTTTAAAATTGCTAGGTGTTGCGAACTAATAGTAGCTAGTAGAGCCCCGGATGCGGGTGCTCGAAACGTTAATGGTGATGATGGGACGGAGGTCCACCGGACGGGAGGCCACCTGCCTTCCCACATGGGACCAACGCACCCACCTGAACGTAGTTAATATACCTCGCTCGCTCTTTATGGCATTAAACATGGAGGCTCATTTCGATTTGAGGGATGGCGCTCGAGGCAATCTCGACTGCTGTGACAACGTTTCATATGAGGTTAACTGGTTCGGTCATTCAACGTTGAGATTTTCTTGTTGCAGGGGCAAGCTGTTATATGTCATGGCTCCGCTCTCCCCTGTGCCGGTGAATTGGTGGTGCCATTCTGATGCAGGCAAGGCCAGCGATCGCACCACCACTGGGAAACGAAGCCGCAGCACCTGTTGCTTGGAGATTGATGACAGTCTTCACATCTCTCTCTCGGGTTCTTGCATGTTGGCCACGGTTTTTCTGAGCATTCCTCCAACGCTGCCCCCTGTCAATTCTTCGGCTCTCCAGAGTTCCAGTTCTAATTTGGCTGCAAGCATGCCTAGGCTAAGGCAGAGGATGCATTGCAGACGCGGGTCCTCTCGCAGTGCCAGAAAGCGTTCGCCCTCCTCTTCCCGCTCGCCCTCCGAAATATCTTCACCCTCTGAAAGCCTCCCTCGTCTCCTCCATGGCCGCTTGCTCCGTTTTGGCCGCAGGCTTGACTCTCCCTCTTCCGACGTGCTGCCTGCACAATCCCACACCGCTCTCTTCTCTTTTGACTACGCGCTCAACCGACCGAGAGTCACTGTGGCCATTTCTGCTGTTTTCTTGGAGGAGCCCCAGGTTGAGAATCCGTCGGAAGGGCAGGGTCCAGTCGAGGGCGCAAACATGGACGAAGCGCAGCAAGGTTCAAGGGGTCAGCCCAGCGGGAGCAAGGAGGTTCTGCAGGAAGATTCTGGACGTGGTCAGGCAAATTTGATGGATAATACTTCAGCGGTCCACTCCAATGCAGACTTCTGCAGTGATCGTGGCGAACCGGAAGATCATGGATGCAGGATCGAGGAGGTGGCTCCTGATGAGTAATTAGGCTCTCTTTTTAGGTTTCTCATGCTATTCCTCTGCCCTCTCAGAGGGCTTGTTATGTTGTTTTTATGTTTTCTACTGTTATGGTCCAGTTTTTGTCAGTGACCATCTTCAGAATTTAAAATGGTCCAGTTTTTGTCAAGGTCCAGTTCTACTGTTATCTACTGTCAATGTTCCAAGTTTTGTCAGGGACAATCTAGTTCGATCCCCTGCGTGGGATTTTTTCAATTGGTGGCACTACAGGCTGGTTTCCCTCCTGCAGGGTAGCCCAAAACTATGTTCTGTCTGTTTAAATTGCCTCCACGAAGGCACTGTTAAGGCTTCAGCCTGATGTACTATATTTTTACTGTTAATAGAATACTTTAACTTAGAAAAAAAAATAGTAGCTAGTAGAGAATAATTTGTCAATTAACAAACACTCAACTCCTACTGAGGAAGTGGAAGGACTTAGGGCTTAAACAATAACAAATTTACATACATTTATTTGACTTAAAATTGGTTCCTTGGCAGAGTTATGGGGTATCACATGATAGCAGCATGGAGTTTCACACCACGTCATTGCAAGACTAATTCCCTGACACAAATTCATGGCACATCATTTAAAAGTGTCAGGTGTTGTGAACTGAAATATGTATGCAAAAAAGAAGTGTTTATGGAAATGTGGACATAAAACGTAAAGTTTCATTTCTCCACACAAGGTGAGTCCAAAACCAAATATTGAATCTATATTAAACATTTTTTTCTTTAACATTACAACCATGGCTATATTACACATATCAAATGGATAATATATGTTGAACTAAACTTGGTTCATGACAATATTCAAAACTAAAACATGTGTGCAAATGTAGACATAAAGCGATAAGTTCCATTGTTGCGCACAAGGTGAACCCAAAAACAAATATTAAATCTACAATCTTATTGTAAAATCCGGCCCAAATACACAGGCTTGGAAGACATACAACAATAATGCAATGATCAAAAAAAGGTTACTAATTTCATATATTACTTTCAAGTTACTATCATTCATGCATTTCAAATTTATAAAAAAATTTGTGTGTAGTTAAAGTCTAAAAGAAACAAAGACATGTCAAATTGAAATGCAATAAAGACAATTTGAAATGTAGAAATGAATGTGTAAGTTTCACTGCTTTGCACAAGGTAAGTCCAAAAGAAAAAATTGAATCTATATTATCCATTTTTGTCCTTAAATTTATAATCATGACTATTTTGCTAAATGTGACTCATATACATCAAGTGGATAAAATATACATAACTAAATGTGGTTCATGACTTTATGCAAAACTAATAGATGTGAGATTATGGACATAAAAGGACAAGTTCCACTTCTCTGCACATGTTGAACCCAAAAGCAAATATTGAATCTACAATTGTATTATAAAAGTCAACCCAAATACCTGGACTTAGAAAACATACAACAATAATTTCATATATTAGTTTCAAGTTACTATCATCCATGCATTTCAAACGTATTTATTATTAACTTGTCTGAAACAATTTTATGATTAATGTCATCTCATTTTATGATTGATATCATTTCAGATACTACTCCATTTCGCTATCCTTGGTCACCTTACTTCAAACCAACTGGGTCAATATCACCTGCTCGATGGCCATGTCCATAGCCACAAACAAAAACATAAAACATAAATTTAAACAAATGCAAGCATTTTTATAAAGTGCCTCCCGTTTCAAAAAATCTTACCAACCCTAACACAATTACCGAAGGAAACATGAATTTATAAATACAGAAATAAAAAAAAACACACATATCAAAACAAAGAACAAGACATACTCCTAAGATCACTTATACTAGACTATATTATATTAACTTTAGCAGAAGCACTGGTTCATATTTTACGCTACTCTACTACCGCTAACTAAATTGTTGCTTCATACTCCACTGAAGCAAAGTAGCAAACCCACCAAATACATGTAATGTAAAACACATAAACAAATGCACATTATGTAACTTGAAACAAACTAACAAAATCATGCAAAAAATACATAAATTTTGTCATGTTTTGGAAAAGCTTACAAACCCTAAAAAAATATCTAGGAAAACATGACCTTCTAACAAACAACAATGATAAGACACATAAAAAAAAAAAAAAAACTTACTGGAAAGGTCACTTGGACTGCAAATATCTCCTATAAATTTCAATTGAATTCCGTATAACTTGAAACACAAACAAACAAATGTAGTTTTAATAAACAAAGAAATCATGCAATACACCTCCATGTGCTGGCTAAATATTAAACAAAAGCGAAACTTAATAGTAGCAAACCCATATCTTAAGTAGATTTAGTAGAATGATTGGAAAAACATGAATTTGAGAACTATATTTTCTCTATAAGAAAAGGAGAATTAGTTCATTTCCCCTCAAAGGGCCTATAAATTCTATCTAGTCCATGAACAACGCAAATTTCTAATTGAGAAACACTAGGTTCCCAAAAAAACTCATGTAAATTGATAAAAACAAAGGACAAAAAAACCAACAAAATATGATTCAACTTCAAACATATTGAAAAGAAACACTTTGCAAACAAAAAATCGTGTATTGACCACTTTCGCTCTTCTATAATTTTATGTTTTCGCTGATGACTTCACAATATTTAATGTTTGTATTTTTATCCCACATGATTTTCTACAACTTTACCTCATAACAATTTTCACAACTCTTTGCAAAATGTTACATGACCAATGCACTCTACAAATGTAACTCCACTTCTCAACACTGATTTTATATATTGAATCCCAAAATGTTCGCTATGCAATCAAGGAGATACATTAAATGTTCAATGTGTGTAAATAATGTTGCAAATCAACAACATTATTTGATCATCAATATTCTTAAATGTGTAGAATGCAGATTTCCTTAATAAAATTCGATGTCCATTTCCACACCTCAAATGAAATTCCACTTAACTTTACTTTAACTAAAGATTGCTTTTAATTAATGCTAACAAAGATATTAGCAATAATCTTTATTAACAATAACATGTATAGTATCGAAGAAACATGCCATTGTGCGACAATTTCATTTCAAAGTCCCGCAAAACACAAAACACCAGTTCTGATCTTTTTTCACATAAATACTCATTGTTGGGATATGGAATTAACACCTTTTTGTACCTATTTTGTCTATTTTTCCTATCATTTTGGCCTTAAAAGTGATACATGTTTCCTTATTTGTCATCCTCTAACCAATGTATGTTTATTTTCTATGTCACCTTAATCTATTAACATTGCTTGTATTTTGATTTGAGATTGATTGATTTAGGCAATCTTTTTCTTTTGACAAAGTCAGTTGGTGATTATATTCCAAAAGAAGAAGGGAGTAGGAGCTCCATTACATCCGAGTTGCAAAAAGAGATACAAAGGGGGGGTATCACGCCAAAAACCTAACCTCTTGGAAAATGTCTATTGCTACTATACTTAATACCTAACTTTTTATAGATCTTGACAAACTGGAACAACATAACAGTGAATTTGAAAGACATAAGACATAATAGAGAAGTTTTCCATGAGCCTGCAAGAGAAATGAATAAGAACTAGCTCCTTTGGTTTTGCTCTCCGTTGGAGTTATCCGGAGTTCCAAGATTGTTGTCCGAGTTAGGGTTGATTGCATTGTTGGAGCTTGAACTTAGTGTTGTTCTTTTTTCCATCATGTAGCAAAGGCTCTCCAAAGCTTCTTCAATATAAGCGCAGCGGTTACTGACTCTTCTCAACTGTTCTACAAGGGATTGAGCTCGATAATGGAGGAAGTTTATGTACAAGACATGATTCTCCTGTGAGATCTTGATTTGATGCGGGTAGAAAGGATTCTTGTGATGATTTTGTAAGAGGAATTGCATAAGGATATTGGACGAAATCTGGAGAAGGAAGAAGGATGAGATTCTTTAGGTATCACGGCTACATAGGTCGAGTTGGTATATCCACCTATCTTTTTTTTCCTTTGGCTCCAATGTATCATTTTGATGCGATCTTTCTTGATTACCTCCCAAAAGGTCTGATAGAAACTAATAGAAAATCCATCAGGCCCTGGAGCTTTGTCTAGTTGAAGAGTCCATATCACCTTAATAATCTCATCTTCTCCATTATATTTGGTTAAGGAAGCATTGGTTTCTTCTGTGATCATGATCAGAGTGTGCCTCAAAGGATCTTCATATTCCTCTAGCCCCATATTTTCTATTAAGAGGCTTTTATAACACTGACGTGCTGCCAATTTGATCTCAACTTGATCATTTAAAATGTTGCCCTCATCGTCTTTTATAACAGAGATAGTGTTTTTAGAAGTTATAATTTTTTACTGGTTATGGAAGAATGTGGTGTTCTTGTCCCCAACCTGAAGCCAAAGACTCCTAGACTTAATCTTCCATTTTTCTTCTTCCTTTCTGTTTGAGTTGTACATTTCCCAATACAATTCCTGCTCTTGATCTTGCTTTTACTTGGTAATACCTTTTTCCTCAATTTAATTCTGAGTTTACTCTAACCTCCACTTTATATCCTGCTTAACCAGTTTCAGTTCTCTGTAATGCTCTTTGGCCAAATTTTTAAGAGTTGTGCTGACGAGTTTTAATTTTGTCTCCCATCTGAACAAGGGAGACCCTTCTATATGTGTGCGCCATGTGCTTTTGAAAATTGCTCTTGCCTCTTGGAAGTCGCACCATAGTGGGTTAAAGATGAAATTTAAGGGCCCATAATTTAATTGCTCGCCTAGGAATAGAGAGACGAGGTAATGATCCGAGGCCGAGCACAGAAGAATAGAGGAGGTGGTTATGTTTAGGAGGGAGATGAGTGAGATCGTCATGAGAAATAAATCCACTCGCTTCATGATCTTACCTGGGTCAAGCCTGTGGTTGTTCTAGGTGTAGATATGATTCCTTTGGATGATGTCCACCAGATCATGATCTCTTATAATGTGTTCCAACTGTTCTCTTGAGGGATCGAGAAAAAAAACTCCCCTTCTTTTCTCCTTTGGGTGCAAAACCATGTTCAGATCACCTCTGATAATAAAATTACTGCTGCCTTCACATTCCATATCAGTCTGGAGAGAGTGCCAACACACTTCTTTGTCACGATAGTGATTTGGCTGATATATGTTGTAAATTGTAATCACAATATCTCCTTTCACATTTTGTAACTTGACTTTTATCCAGTGATGAGTATTTGAGATTGTTTGATGTTGCCATATATTCTTATTCCAAATTAGAGATATTCCTCCCGATGCGCCTCTAGATCCTACAATTGTGCCTGGGTAGTGCTTGAATCTTCTTATGATTTTTTCCATATCATTTTCTTCCTTTTTGGTTTCTTGTATGAGAATTATGTCTGTCTATTCTTGATTGATGAGATATTTTAGGGAATTTGCTTTAGAGGGGTGCCCTAATCCCCTGCAATTCCATGTGAGAGCTTTCATTGCTTAAGGGCTGAGGGTAGAGACCCAAACTTCCCTCCTATGAATTGTTGACTTGGTTCTTTGTTACTATGCCCTCCAATGAAGGAGCCTATTGGCTATTGTATTCCCAGAGCTATATCCTTCTGATCTGCCTCATCCATGTGGTGCTCGGTTATTTTCCTTCCCGGTACAATTTTTTTTGATAAATCCAAGATAGATCCTAGATCCTTAGTCACATTTCTTGTGATAATCTGGGCGAAGGAGGGCTCAGAGGATGACGAGCTAGGAGAAAATATGGTAGGAGAAGGAAGGGGAATAAGATCAGAGGGGTAGGGGGGCAGGGATGGAAAGGGGGATCTTCTTCCAGAGAATCCAAAGCAGAGAAAAGATTTGAAGAAATGGGTTCAGCTGGGGGTTGAGAGGAAACCAATGAGGGTTCTGTAGGAAGAGGGTTGCTATGGCCGACCGACAAGGGGGGAGGGGGATGAGAGGTCTATTGGGTATGTGTATGTGTTAAATTTTTTGGTCCTTAATTTCCGGTGGGTAGTCCGCGCCCATGGTTTTGTGCATGGTTTTGGGGTATGATGGTTTTCGGCCCCTAGTATTTTTTGTAGATCCGGTCAAGGGAACTACAGTTATGTTCTAATCCAGGGTTAATGGATTGGGGTTTATGTTTGATTTGGCATGTATATATATGTGTTGTAACACTAAAAGGAATATAATGAAATATCAAGCTGTTCCTCCCGATTTGGGATCCAGGGGAAAATCTCTGTGTTTATCTGTTTAATGTTTTATGCTCTCACTATTGTTTATTTTCTGTTATAAGATTCGTGTGTAGATAATTTCTGTTCAGGGTTAAAACCTACATTTGGTATCGGAGATGTTTCGGCTTCAAGGGGACGCCTTTGCTGCTGAGGGTTTTTTGCTCGGGCCTGAGGTAGACCCTGTTCAGTGGGAGATCTGCGGGATTGATTCTTGCGGTGAAAGAAGATGGTGAGCGGCAGAAAGATAGAGATCAAGAAATTTAATGGTCAGAGTTTTGGGTTGTGGAAGCTCACGATGGAGGATCTGTTGGTGGAGAAAGATTAGTGGATCGCGGTAGATCCAGGTACTAAACCAACGACAATGTCAGATGAAGACTGGAAGAAATTGTATCAGAAGGCTAAGAGCACAATATGGTTGTGTGTCTTAGATTCAGTATTGTTGAATGTATCTGGGGAAGCTACGACGAAGAATTTGTGAAAAAAACTTGGGACTTTGTACCAATCTAAGTCTCTAGTGAATAAGTTGTTCCTCCAGAAAAAGCTGTATAACCTGAGGATGAAGGATGGAGACTCGGTGATAGAGCATCTGAACACCTTCAATATTGTGGTAAGTTAGCTGTCATCTGTTGATATTAAAATCTCAGATGAAGATAAGTGCATCAGTTTTTTGTGTTCTCTACCAAACTCATGGGACAGTCTGGTTATTGCAATAGGTAGCAATACAACTACCTTGAATTTTGATGACATTGTCTCAGCCTTGTTGTTGGAGGAAGTGAGACGAAGAAATATGGAGGGCCAGAATGGAGATGCCTTATCTGTACGAGGAAGGTGCCAAAACAGAAACAAGAATAAGGTTTCAAGTGGGAGATCCAAATCTAGAGGGAGATCTAAATCTCCTGGAAAGTTTGTAAAGGTATGTTGGAAGTGCGGCAAGGAAGGGCACTACAAAAAGGACTGCAAATATAAAGCTCCTGAGAAAGGAAAGGGATTTGATGATGCTCCTTCTGCAGAGGCAAAAATCACCTTGGATGAAGGTGGGGATGTGTATTAAGCTTCTTCTTCAAATACACATGTAGATCATGAGTCATGGTTGATTGACTCAGGTGCATCCTGTTAGGAATCTGTAATTAGCAATATTGGCAAATTCCAATCATAGAAACAACATCGTTTCAACCACTTTGGGATTCTAGGATCTAGCCCTCCTGAATCCAGAGAGGGATCTCTCCAATAAGTACAAAGATGGATTTGTCTTTGAAGTTTGGGGTAATGATATTAGGCTAGTTATGAAGGCCAAGGGTTTGTTTTGTTTTTGGATGGTTGAGCATGATTAGTGTTTGAGGTGGAAAGTCCTAAAGGCAAAGAGTTTCAAAGGTGAGAAGTTGCAAGCAATCAGAGTAAGCTTTGGCCAAGAAGATAGATAATTGCTGGTTTTAGTCCATTGGGCTATGGAGTCATAATAGGATTTAATTGGGATAGCAAGAGGCAAAAGTGGTCCATGGGGCAAGTTATCTATGTCTAAGGATCTCTTTGAAGTTTGATTTATGGAATGAAATGGTACAATAAGAAGGAGAATTAAACAGATGAGGAACAAAGAGCAGCCCAGGATCTGGTAAGTACTTCTAAACTAGCCAACCTTTGACATAGACTCAAGAAAAACATAAAAGTAAACTAGGATCTGGTAAGTACTTTTAAACTAGCCAGCCTTTGATACACTTTCAATATAAAACATTTTAAAACAAAGGGAAACTTGAAGGCAACTGTTGGATTAGAAACTAGCGGGCCGAGCTCACCACAAATCCTCTCCTAGCTCTGCTTTACTTGGTTACTTTCAAGATAAACACAAAGATAACACATAATGGCCTAAGATCTAGTAAGTACTTCTAAACTAGCTGTTGAGTCTCAAAAGTGTTCTCCATATTCATACATATCTCCATTATGTCATAACCATTTAACTCTTATTTCATAGCCATCTGACCTAAAACCCTACATCAAGTAACCATTTTCATAAATATATGGGTTAGGATCCTTGTTTTCCAAAGTTATTTATTTTGTGTATTCAAAGTGAATTTATGATTAGAAACTAGAAAATTAACATAGTTTCATATATCTATATATGTGTTATGAGTTTTGTGACATGTGTAGGTCAAAAGGAGACTTCTAGAAGACCCTTATGTGGCACTCTAAGGCCAAATTCGAATTTGGTTGGAAAAGATCATGGGATCATGAGAACATGTGTCTCATTTCCTTGTTGTATTGAAACTCTAGGAGGATATGTGTCTCATTTCTTAGTTGTGTTGAAACTCTAGAAATACATGTGTCTTATCATTTCCTATTTTTATTGTAACTCTAGAGATGGAGGGAGAGATTCATGGACTCCCATTAATGAGATAACTCCTCATATTTTGTATAAATAGGAGAAGCTTTCTCCTATCATGGGTAATGAGGAAGTAATGAAAAAGTAGTGAAAAATAGGAGAAGGAGAATAGAGAGTGTTTTGTAACAAAGCTCAAGATGGAATGTGATGTAGATTTATGAGTTTTTGAATAAAGAAGCTTATTTCTTTGATGCTATTGTGATCTCATATTCAAGTAGCTAAGGATTTCACCAAATTGGTAGCAGAGGGCCCCTGCTATCCAAGGAGGCTTCTACATGCTTTCTAGATAAGTAGCTTTTAATTCATGTCTTGCATTATTTGTTTAATTAAAAGATCCTCATTATCTTACAATCATTCTTTTTCTTAAAACGCTCTTCCAACATATCATGATTAGATGAAAGAGATTTGGTTGTATTATATTGAGTTAATTAGCATTTTCTGTTTTGCAATTAGATTAAAATATCCTCATTATCTTACAATCATTCTTTTTCTTAAAACGCTCTTCCAACATATCATTATTAGATGAAAAAGATTTGGTTGTATTATGTTGAGTTAATTAGCATTTTTAGTTGCAATTCCTTTCGTTAATTATCACAGTTAGAATTACTCTAATAAACTCTTCCAAAATATCATTATGATGAATAAGGCATAACTGTGGTATTGTAGGTTTTAGTTGCTTGTTTACACTAAGTGGCATAGCCATTCTCACTCTTACAAAGCTCTTCCAAAATATCATAACAATGAGTAAGAAATAGCCGTGGTGTCTTAGATTTTAATTGTATTTGCTTTCAGTTTTACGTTTATGTTCAATTGCATTGGATAATATAGCCAGGACTGTTTTACAAACTCTTCCAAAATATCATTCATCATGAACAAGATGGGCTGTAGAATTCCATAGACTAGTTGCATGTTAATTTAGTTAGAGCACTCCGGAGGTAGATTACATTTAGTTCAACTCTGTCATTTCATTTCATTTTTAAGTTTGATAGAAGATCCTCATTGCATTAAAATAAAAACAATAAGAAAAACACATACAACGAAGTAAGGAAGAGGTCACTTAAGCACATATAGTGCACCACACTTCATCAATTTACTAGCCCTGGTTGATAATTTATGTTAGCAATTTAGGACGCTAAATTGACTACAAATTTTGGCGCCGTTGCCGGGGAAGTGTAATTAGGAGACCTTATTTCTTACATTTAAAAAAAAAATTAAAAAAAATTAATAATTCTTGAGTATGCTCTCCTCCTGCACTTTGTGTGATCTGGAGGATCAGAAAAATGATTGTTATGTAAATTTTTTTTTTGAGTATGCTCTCCTCCTGCATTTTGTATGATCTGGAGGATCAGAAAAAGAATTGTTATAAAAAAAATATAAAAAAAAAGGAGACAAAATAAACTTCATCATTTCAATTGATTCAATTAAAAAAAAAAAAAAATGAAAGAAATTCCAATACATTGTTTTGTTTAATGAAATATATATGTGTATTTTTAAAATTTTGAAAATATAACATACATAATTTTATTAAACAAATCAATTAAAAAAAAAATGAAAAAAAAATAATTTTTTTTAAAAATTGTTTTGTTTACTAAAATATATATGTATATTTTTAAAATTTTTGAAAATATATATATAATTTTAATAACAGATCATTTAAAAATTAAAAAAAATAATAATAATAAAAATAAAAATAAAAATAAAAATATGAAACTCAACTGCTTTAATAGGTTCAGCTGTCCAAGATTGACTAGTTATGGTCTGTAGTGGTCCTCAAAACACTGTACCCTGTTTTAATAAGAATGTGGCCTGATTCCGCAGCTAATTGGAATTCCGTAGCTGAGTTCAAGGTTTAGCAGGTTACAGGCATCCAATGAAGAAACTGACCACATGGGCATCTCCGGAATTGTCCCGACATGGATCCTATCCTAGTCACCCAGTCCAGACTGATAAAAAATCAGCTTAAAACCTCAGTCAAAGTCTTGTTTTTAGCATGTTTTTCTTGAAGTCTTTGCTGCCTGAAATTGAAAATCATTAATCCTTCTTATAAAAATTTACAATTTCAGAGAAGAGAAAAAGAAGAAGAAGAAGAACAATCTATGGCGATCTTCAATCCTAGCTTTCAATGTGGCCTCAGTAGAAAATCTGCATTCCTGTTCAAGCTTTGCCCTGAAACAAACCTGCAAAATCATAAAAAAAATGCATTTAGAAGTGAGTTTATATCATAACGATGGTGGAATATGCATTGGAAGCTTACATAGTCTAACCGCAAGATCTGATCCCAAACAAAATCCATGACTTTGAAAGTTCTGGGAAGCCAAAGCCAGAAATGGACATTTCTCCTTATCAACTGTTATTAATGAACCTCACAGTGATGCTGGAATTTCTGCCCTCGTTTTCCATCCAGCAAAGAATATGGCAGTGAGTTGTTCCTATGGTGGAAATTTCAAGGTATGGGTTGAACATGAAAAGGTTCCGAGCAAACAAGAAATTGGACAGGGTTGTGGTTGGAGATGCCGATCAGTTGGATCATACACAAAAAAAAAGAAGAAAAAAAAAGGCTATGTTATGTGCTGGTTTTTCTGCAGATGGATCCCTTTGGCTGTGGGTGCCGGAGATCTTATCACATTTTGGAACCCAGAGACAAATAGTCTTGTTTCAGTCATTGGCAAGTCATTGTACTTAACGTCTATCTCAGCACTATCATTTATTCCGAAATCACATCATCTTGTATCAGTCACAAAAGGTTCAAACCCATGGTTTTCTATTTGGAACCTATCAACATTATGTGACTGGTGGTCATATAATCTGTCAGTAGAAGCCTTGGCCACTGATCCTAATAGGCCCAATTGTGCTGTTCTCATACCTGTCCCTGTTGACAATAGTGGCAAGTTGAAATGAGAGGAGAATGCCGTAATTGTATTGATCAGTGTAGAAGATCCTATTCCAATTGCTACCTGGGCTGTGAGGAAGGGAATGGGTGGCACACTTATGTTTATTCAGCAAAGTGAATTATTGCTTGAAGAAACTCTCAGTGAGAAGACCAAAGAAAATCAATTTCACAGCCGAATGTAGCAATTCAGGAAAACGCAAAACAGAGAAAAACGTCAAACTTTGAAAGCACGATTTGGCCAAAAGGAGATGAATTTGGAAAAAAAAAAACATGGGTTTTTTCGCCAATAGGGTCAATTAGATAACCCAGAAATCGTTTTACGAAATTCGTGGCGGTTTGGGAGAATTTCTCAGTTCTTTGAAGCCAATTTTTGTCTGCCGCGTGAGGAAAAACGGTTTTGTTTGCACAGTGGAGAGTTTGAACGGCACTCTGCATTGATTTCACCCATAATCTGAGAAAGAAGAATTTTAATTGAAGTCAAAGTCTTATCGTGGAATTCAATCCACATTCCACACAATTTTGAGTTCAATTCGACTTCGTTTTCTGAATGTTGGATTTCGTTGTGATTAATTACATCTCCTTTATCATCTGCCCAGCAATCGGAGCGCGAGGAAGCCTATCATATGATTGTTTCACACTTGAAGCTACAACCTGAAAATCATGAACGGGTCAAAGAATCCTGGTTTCGTAAGAAAGATCACTCTGATGGTTACAATTCTCAATCAAAGCTGATGGAATAGATGCAGATGACGAAGCTGATATAAATATGAATGAAGAAAAACCTAAAGGCATGGATGAAGTCAATGACTCTAGAGATGATGAAATAAACGATTGTACCAATACTTTCAGAAGTTTTATATGCGGCGATGAGGCTCTGAAGATTTCTCCTGATCAACCATATTTCTTGCGGCATCCGATTCGTCGAGGCCATCTTAATGTTTCTCAGTTTTATCCAGTGTAGCAGATTTCTGAATTTCTTATTTAATAAATTGTTCTGTTTAATAAAATTATATATGTATATATATTTTTTAAATATAACATATATAATATTTTTCAAAAAAAAAAAAAAATTTCAATTTTGTTATTTAAAAAAAAAATAAAGAAATAAAGAAATAAAATAAAAAATGAATGAATAATTTTGAATCAATGAAATGAATAAGTTATTTGCTCACTTTTTCTGAAGGTATTGATTAATTTTGGATTGATGATGAAAGATGAATGGCTAACTTTTTATTCAAGATTTTTGGCTACAGAAACTGTCGACATTCTGCAGCTAAAGTCCAATTCCGCAGTAGAAAAAAACCTCATTGTTCAAATCAGCCTAACTTTCTCATACAAAATCAGATTTTGATGATTCAAGTATCATTGGAAAGGTCTCAACAAGATCTACACAGTGAGAAATCCATCATTAGAGTCTGAAATAATAAATAATGAAATAAATTGCTGAAAAGAAGCAACATTCAACTTGAGGCACTAATTCCAAAACATGTATAAATTCTTTTGATTTTTCCTTTGAGAACTTGTTTCATTAATACAAATTCTTATTTTTGTGTGTAAATATCATAACTAGAGAGATTGATCACCTCTCTCCTTTGATAATCTTACATTCCATTGCAGAAGAAGTATTAGTTTTTTGCAGGTTCCAAGAGGAAGGACAAATGACTACAAGAGAATGGTGTCTCTCTAAGAGACCAATTTGTTTCATAAGAGGATGATCAGCAACAAAGAGGAAATATGCTGATACAAAATCAGATCCAAACACTTGAAAAACTTTCAGATACTATTGTCTCCATCACATCCATACCTCATAATAAACCATTCACCTCATTTCACTTCATATTTTTCATTTACATTCATATCCACTTTCCATTTTTTTTTGTCCATTCATAAACCACAAATAAAAACAAAAGGCTCATTCACATGCTTATTGCCCATTGCCATTTCTACTCTCCATTGCCATCTTCCATTTTCATCTTCCATTTCTTGTCATTTTTATTCCGCAAATAAGCCCTGCTTCAATGCAAATTATTGAGTCCATAGTCCTTTGAGTCTAAGTTCTTTGTAAAAACACCTTGAGGCTTGCATGCCTTAATGGCAAATTATCATGCTGACAAACAATGAGAATACATTAATGTCCCTTGTTCGTCAGATCTTCTAGGTGACTCGACATCAGCAAAACCATTCGTACCTAGCAAGATGTGTTTGGGCATCTTGACTCTCATTGTCATCAATGGTGAGAGTTCTCGTGTTGACTAGTGGCATCCATTAATGGCCACTAAGTCAACAATTTCCTACTATGTTCGACATCAGAACATCTTTTCACATAGTAGAAATTATGCCAATGAGTTTTGAAGACATGAAGACTATTATTTTTAGCATTTTGGAGCAGATTCAGCAAGTTTTAGTAGGAGCAATAAAAAGTCATCTCATCTCTTTATCCATGACTCCTCTTGTTCAGCCACTTGAAGAAGAATATGATCAGAATTTTGCAGCCACCACACATGCACAACTCATCCACATTTAAGGTAAGTGAAGGTATGTTGTTTTCTAATTTTTAGTCATGTAATTCATTCAAATGCTAAAATTGTAACTTTGGAAAAATTCCTCACTCCCTTTTTCACATTGTCATATCTTTAGTTGGGGGGAAGGGACATCATTTCATATCCACATGTTATACACTATCACACATTTTCATTTCATTTCCACCCACATATACTTCCCAACCAACTATTGTTGCAACATGATCCAAAAGATTATATGCCTTGCAAATGATCAATTCATTGATGAAGTACTTGATTCTAAATGTTTTCATGAACTTTGATGCAACAAAGAAAATAAAGCATTGTTACACAAGAACCATTGCTCAAAAAAATTAGTTGTCACACAAGAACCAACCATTAAAAAATGTTGCAATCAAATGTATTATACTTTGCCAAAAAGAGAATATCAAGAAGCAAAGTTTGGAATGAATCTATATGAGTCAAAATTCATAAAAGATCAACTTATGGACAAATGAATCATTGCAATAGTTGCATGAGGACATGCAACAACTTCAGTTGGGGGGTATGTTGAGTCTCAAAAGTGTTCTCCATATTCATACATATCTCCATTATGTCATAACCATTTAACTCTTATTTCATAGCCATCTGACCTAAAACCCTACATCAAGTAACCATTTTCATAAATATATGGTTTAGGATTCTTGTTTTCCAAAGTTATTTATTTTATGTATTCAAAGTGAATTTATGATTATAAACTAGAAAATTAACATAGTTTCATATATCTATATATGCGTTATGAGTTTTGTGACATGTGTAGGTCAAAAGGATACTTCTAGAAGACCCTTATGTGGCACTCTAAGGCCAAATTCGAATTTGGTTGGAGAAGATCATGGGATCATGAGAACATGTGTCTCACTTCCTTGTTGTATTGAAACTCTAAGAGGATATGTGTCTCATTTCTTAGTTGTGTTGAAACTCTAGAAAGACATGTGTCTTATCATTTCCTATTATGATTGTAACTCTAGAGATGGAGGGAGAGATTCATGGACTCCCATTAATGAGATGACTCCTCATATTTTGTATAAATAGGAGAAGCTTTCTCCTATCATGGGTAATGAGGAAGTAATGAAAAAGTAGTGAAAAATAGGAGAAGAGAGAAAGGACTAGAGAGTCTTTTGTAACAAAGTTCAAGATGGAATGGGATGTAGATTTGTGAGTTTTTCAATAGAGAAATTCAGTTCTTTGATGCTATTTTGATTACAACTTTAAGGAGCTGAAGGAATTCACCAAATTGGTAGCAGAGGGCCCCTGCTATCCAATGAGGCTTCTAGATGCTTTCTAGATAAGTAGCTTTTAATTCGGGCTTTTCAATCTAACCATTGAACTTTTCCGATGCGATGGGTTGATTGAAACACCGCATCGAAAGTTTTGATGCGGTGTTCCAATTAACCCATTGTGGATTTCTCTGATGAGATTGCGCTAAAAGGCTCTAGCACCTAGTTCTAGGGTGCGGGCACGTGGAGGGGAAGTGGTTTAGGACTTAGCCCAAGGGGGCTAAGTCTGTAATACAAAAATGGGTTTTATATAGATTTTCAATGGTTTTCAAAGGAATTTGAGGGCTTTGTAAGGTTAAAAAGTGAGTTTTTAACCTTGTAAAAATGATTTTCATGAATGGAAGAAGAAGAATCATGAAAATAGAGGATTTTTTATCGAGAAAAAGGGGAGCAAAAGGAAGGTTAGTTTTGAAGTGGAAGGAGGGAAAAATGGCCTTTGCAACAATATTCTTCATGGAAAACAACAGAATTTCCGAGTATAAAAAGGGAATAGCAGTGAAGATTTTGACAAAGGCATGAGGCTTTCAAGAGTCTTCAAGAGCCAACACTTTTTAGTAATAAAATTTGTTCCTTGAAGGCTCAAAAAGTTTTAGCCACCTTTTGCTATAACAAATTTTATAGGTGGCTAACACATCCTTTCACTTCACTCCCCATAGGGAGTGGTTCTGCGAGTATGAGAAATATAATGGTGGTGATGTCTTCCTAGGGGATGATAGGAAGGCCAGAATCGTCGGACGTGGAAGGTCAAGCTGAAGCTACAAGGTGGAAGGATTAGAACACTTCCTAGTGTTTTGCATATTCCTACATTGGCCATAATTCTGATTTCTATAAGCAAGATTGATGATGCAGCTGTAAAAATAGTGTTTGAGAAAGATGCTTGCAAGATGGTTCGGGGAGAATTGGTATTAATGTGGGGAGTTCGAATTGGAACTCTGTATAAGCTACAAGGTAGCACTGTTATTGATGGGTGTAATAGTTCTATGGTTCCTGAAAGTGGAGCGGAAAGCCTAGCTGTCTTTGGAGAAAAGACCATGCTATGGAATCAAAGGCTTGGACATATTGGAGAGAAGGGCCTTCGGATACTGCATAGAAATGGTATGGTAGAAGGTATGTCTAATTGCTCTCTGGATTTCGATTTCTGTGAACATTGTGTATATGGGAAGCAGAATCGGGTGAGTTTTCCTTTTGGTGCTAAGAGGGCGAACAAGATATTAGAACTTGTGCACAGTGATGTGTTTGGACCTGTGTCAGTTCCATCACTGGGAAAGTCTGTGTGCTATGTTTCATTCATAGATGACTTCTCAAGGAATATTTGGATATATTTCTTGAGGAAGAAATCTGAAGTCTTTGACAGATTTAAAGAATTTAAGGCTCAGGTGGAAAACCAGACAGAGAAGAAGATAAAGGCGCTGAGGATAGATAACGGTGGGTAGTTTTGCAAGAAGGAATTTGAAGATTTCTGTAAGAAGTGTGGTATAGCACGATAGAAGACTACTCCATACACACCTCAGCAAAATAGAGTTGTAGAAAGAATGAACAGAACACTGATGGAAAAGGCAAGAAGCATGCTCAGTGGTACCGGGTTAAAACAAGAATTCTGGGCAGAGGTAGTGGAGACTGCATGCTATCTGGTTAACAGATCACCTTCATCAGTGTTGGAGGATAAGACTCTAGATGAGGTATGGACTGGTAAGAAACCCTCTCTTTCACATCTAAGGGTATTTGGATGTGATGCATATGTACATGTTCCAAAGCAGAAAAGGACCAAGTTGGATAATAAATCTGAAATATGCATCTTTATTGGGTATAAGGATGGTTTAAAAGGTTACAAGCTTTGGAACTTGGAAACAAGGAAGGCTGTGTACAGTCGAGATGTGGTGTTTAGAGAGGTGAAAGATGTTGTTAAACATGAAGTCCTACCAAAGGAACCTAAGAAGATAGAGTTTGAGCTAAAGGAGCATGAATTAGACTCTACAACAGAAGAAGACTCAGAAGAGGAAGAGCCACAAACTCCAGCTGTTAGAAGATCAGTTCGGGAAAGAAGACAACTAGAAAGGTATAGTCCATGTGCTTTCTGTTTAGGTTTTGCCTTAACTATAACTGATGATGATCCCAGAACTGTCAGGGAGGCCGTAGATTCAGAGGATGTAAAACTCTAGAAGGAGGCCATGGTTGATGAAATGACATCCTTGCACAAAAATGAGGCATGGGATTTGGTGGAGTTGCTGGCTGGAAGGAAGCCCATCAGGAGAAAATGGGTGTTTAAGAAGAAGTTGAATGTAGAAGGCAAGGTGGAGAAATACAAAGCTCGGTTGGTAGCAAAAGGTTATTCCCAGGTGCCGGGAATTGATTTTGGTGATATTTTTTCTCCTGTTGCCAAAGTTACTTCTATTAGATTACTTTTATCTGTTGCTGCTGCATTTGATTTTGAGATAGAACAGATGGATGTGAAGACAAAATTTCTTCACGGGAATCTAGAAGAGGAGATCTACATGAAGCAACCTGAAGGCTTTATGGTGAAGGGTAAGAAAGAACTGGTATGCAGGTTGAAGAAGTCTATGTATGGGTTAAAACAATCACCAAGGATGTGGTATCAGAAATTTGATACCTATATACGGGGACTTGGCTTCACTAGAAGCAAGGAGGATCACTGTGTTTATTTTAAATTAATTGGTGACCGTGTTATTTACTTGGTCTTGTATGTGGATGATATGTTGTTGATTGGAAATGACAAAGAAATTATCCAAGATTTGAAGACCCAACTGTTCTCCAAATTTGACATGAAGGATCTTGGTGCCGCAAACTATATTTTGGGCATGGAAATTAAGAGAGATCAGGCAAAGAGGAAGCTCTGGTTAAACCAGAGGAAGTATGTCGAGACTATATTGCAGAGGTTCAATATGCAGGATAGTAAACCGATGAATGTTCCTATTCCTGTAGATGTAAAGCTGTCTGCTGAATAGTGTCCCAAGACACAAGAAGAAGAGGAGGATAAGTCCCGTGTTCGATATGCAAGTGCAGTGGGTAGCCTGATGTATGAAATGGTCTGTACTAGACCAAACATTGCACATGCAGTGGGAGTATTGAGCAGGTTTATGTCAAACCCAGGGAAGGAGCATTAGACAGCAGTGAAGCGGGTTTTCAGATATTTACGTGGCACTAGTGATTATGGCTTGTGCTACCAGGGAAGACCAAGATTGGAAATAATGTTGGACATTCGTGGTTTTTTTGATGCAAACTGGGCTGGAGATCTGGACCAAAGAAGATCTATAAGTGGGTATGTGTTTAGCCTATTTGGAGGTGCAGTCAGTTGGATGAGTAAAAGACAGTCTCTAGTGGCTCTTTCAACTATAGAGGCAGAATACATGGCAGCCACTCATGCAAGCAAGGAAGCAGTTTGGTTGCAGAAATTGTGTTCAAGTATGGGGTTGGTACAACAAGCTATAAGGATAGACTATGATAGCCAAAGTGCAATTTTCTTGGCTAAGAATCCTGCTTATCATTCAAAGACAAAGCACATTGATGTTCAATATCACTTTGTTAGAGATATGGTTGAGGCTAAAAGGGTGTTGCTGGTAAAGGTGGACACTTTGAAGAATGTTGCAAATGCATTGACGAAGTTTGTGAGCACTTAGAAGTTCTCCTAGTGTAGAGAAACAATGGGTGTTGAAGAATTCGGCCAATGACTAAGCTCTCCTGTGGCCACTTGCGGAAAGAAAACAACAAGTGGAAGAATGTTGGGTATGTGTTATATTCTTTCCACAACTAATCACGTGTGGGGGGGTGATAGCCCCCCCTGTTGGGGTTTGGGGCAGCGCCCCGGCGAAATTTTTTTGGTCCTTAATTTCCGGTGGGCGGTCCGCGCCCATGGTTTTGTGCATGGTTTTGGGTATGATGGTTTTCGGCCCCTGGTATTTTTTATAGATCAAGTCAAGGGAAATACGGGTATGTTCTAATCCAGGGTTAATGGATTGGGGTTTATGTATGCTTCGACATGTATATATATGTGTTGTAACACTAAAAGGAATATAATGAAATATCAAGCTGGTCGTCCCGATTTGGGATCTAGGGGAAAATATCTGTGTTTATCTGTTTAATGTTTTATGCTCTCGCTATTGTTTATTTTCTGTTATAAGATTCATGTGTAGATAACTTCTGTTCAGGGTTAAAACCTACAAGGTTGGGGGAACCAGGTTTTTAGAATTGGAGGAGGGGTTTTTTTTTTTTTTTAATAATGTCCCACTCGGGTTAAAAATTATCAGAATTCGAAGTATCAATCATTTTCGGGCATCTATTTGCAATATGATCATATTCGTGACATACCTTGCATTTGAACGGTAGTTGTTCATAGTCCAGCTATTGAATATGCGTCCAGTTATCCACCTTAATCTTGATTGCCTCTGGGAGTCCTTTGCCAAGTTCTACGTCGACACAGATCCTTGCACAAGCCTGCATGTTGTCCTTCGGTTCACTTATATCTATAAACTTTACAATCGCATTCTCGATCGCTCTTACAGATTCGCCCCCTAACAATATAGAGGTAAGTGGGGGAGTTGAACCCAAACTGAGACCGCATTTGGGACATCTAGCTCTGGGTCAAAATTTGGTGTCCATTTGTTCAGATAGAGCCCCTTGGTATCCATGAAATATGGCCCATTTATAAATATCGGGTCTTTATATTCCTTGGTTTCAAAATGGAAGGTGAAGAAACCCCTGCCACAAAATCTAATGGAGATTTTTCCTTGCATTTTGTCCAGCCAATTACGCTTGACCCATTTATGATTTGTCTTTGGCGACGACCATAGGCTCGTAAATTTCCTTACAAGCCCTTTCTCAGTGAGGGAGAGAGCAACCATTCGAGGGATTTCCGGGGGTAGAGAGACTTCTTGGATTCCATCCAGCTTCTTCACGAATTTCGTGATCGTAGGCTGTGGACGAGGGGGGTCCAAGGAGGCAATAAGGGCCGAGAAGGCTGAGGCGTGATCGAGGGTGGAAGCCTCCTCCGAGATGGACTCTAGAGGGGCCATGAGAGCCTAAAGCGAGGGAAACAAAGGGGATAGCTAGGGTGCAGGAGCTCTAGTGGCTGGTGCTTTCATAAGGAAAAGATAAAATAGAAGATAAAATAGCCTTAGCCCTAGTACATTGATTTAGGCAATCTTATTAACAAAAATCATAAGGGATTGTTTTAGGGGAAATCTTGGCTCACTGAAGGTGTTGTTGTAGGGATGCTATGTTCCAATTCTTGTCTTTCCAATTCCAAAGTCAAAGATATGCTGATATTTTTGCTATTTTGTTGATACTCTGTCTCCTGGATCCTCTTTTTTCCAATAGTGCAACGATCAACTTGACTGTCATTTAGTCGAATCAATATTGACCATTGTGTTACTAAAGAAATTTATTTATTGACAATACAACCATGTTGATTGAAACAATTATGACTTCTAGTATTTGGCCTTTTTATATTTTGGAAATACTGTTACAATATTTTATATTCATAGAAACTTGTAATATGTTTATCTATTTGGACAATCAGAGAATCAAGAAATTCCCATGATTGATTTCATTTCAAAGATAGATGTATGTAATTTATAAAATAGGATTCCCTCTACCTTACAGGGGGGGGCATCATCATTATGATTTTGGAAAACTTTGTAAATGCAATCATTTTTAAATATCAATGAAACTATGATGATTTGTGGCATCTTCCTTCTTTGTTGATTAGCATGCGAGTTGTGTGTACTAACTCCCTGATAAGGAGGAAGGGCCCTCCTCGTTGCAGGGATTTATTAGTTAATAAGGTACTATAGGTGTATGTGTAATTTCTCTAAGCTTTGATATGTATTTATTTAGTTGTTCCTACTATTGATATTTATATGCATTGCGGTTACTAATTTATTGAATTGCAGGATATTGTTTCAGTTAATTGTGTAACAGTTTAAGTCCTAGATCGATCTACTCATATTTATGTGTGCTATGTATTGATTTATTTTTATATTTGGAGATCTTATTGATGTGTTGTTGTGTGATTGTTACACAATGCTTTTCAACTTAATTGAATGTGTATTTTATTGAAATGAGATTTGAGTAGAAGAGTTTTATTTTTCCTTTGCAAGCAGTGACTGAGTGATCAATTGATTTGTGAGAGTGTGACAGTGATGATTTATGAGTGCTGAGAGTGATGATTGCAATGCCATTTTAAGGGTTGATGTCACTAGAGCCAATTATACATTGTTCCCACATATAATTTGTGCAATAGCCTTAAGATAAAAAACCTACCCTGGTTGACAATTTATATTTGAGTGTGGTTAATTGATCCTTATTTAAAAGACAATTAATCCAACCAAAGTTTTGGTGCCAATTGCTGGGGAGGCTATTATAGGTGCATGTGTGTGATTATCATTGTTTGTATGCATTAATTAAGACAATATTAGATGTGTTCCTGACTCCGAGGTTCCAGGGTGGTAAGATGAGAGGTAAGAACTTACGCATCACTTTGAAATACCGAAGAGGGCTTGACCTTGGAAGGAGTTAGGGCACATAGGATTGCATTACATGAATAAAGAAGAAGAAAAACATGGTACCCCTAAAGAAACTAACTATGTAGGTAGAAGAGGACGTGGGAGAAAGAAAAGGAATCAATATTTGGGAAGAGTAACATACATATATGAGTTGATTTCAAAATTTAAAGAAAAATCATTCACTTAGGGGATCCAAGAAGAAGGGATCAAGAAAAGCTGATCCACTCAGGCCAACGACTCCTGAATCATTTGTGTTGGGTGAACACATAAAGGAGGTGGAATTTTATGAACCATTAGCCTCAGAGGCAAGCCCAATAGTTTCTAGTCCATTTGTATCAATAGAAGAAGAATATCAACACTTGTTAGAAGGACAAGGGGACACTAATGAACACAACTCAGAATTGAGTCAAGAAGAACAATCACTTAATTATTAAATTCTAGATTTCAGAAGTGTTTTAAAAAAACCCGTTGACCACTATGTTGTAGGAAGTGTTGTGAAATATTATGTTACAGGTAGTGTTTTGAAACAACCTATTAAACATTATGTTGTAAAAGGTAATGTGAGACAACTCAAACAATCTGAATCACCTGAGCAACTTGAGAAACCTAATAAGCCTAAGCAGTTTGAGTAGCTTGAGAAATTAGTGGGGGATTCTTTTCAATTAGAAGGCAACACTTGTTGTTCCTGACTTTAAAACAAAAAATGAGGAGAAGATGGTAGAAGAAACAATTATTACCTTTGAATTTCCTATTGGAGATGTACATGGGAAATATCCAATGAAAACTATTCCTTTACCAACCCTTCCAATTTTCCAAGGTACTGTTAATGAGGATTTATATACATTCGTTTTTGAATTTTATGTTCTATGTAGAAGCTATGATTATACCTCCAACACCCAAAAACTAAAATTATTCCTTGCTACCCTAAACGAAGCAGCATTGAGGTGGTTCATGGGATTAGGAGGTTCATCTATTTCTTCATGGGATTATATGAAGAAAATGTTATTGGATAAGTATCGTGATTCCTGTAGAACAAGGGATCAAATGGAAGAACTATTCAGAAAGTCCCAACGAGATGATGAAAGTTTGGAAGATTTTATAGAACGTCTCCATTATAATTTGTGCAAGTCCAAGCATAATGATATAATGAAATCTTGAAGATGATTTTAATTAGAGGAATGAAAGAGGACCACTTAGATATGCTTAATCTCACGGGAAAATGAGATATATTTAAATAATCCTATGATGACATTGTTGAGATTTGATTGAGAATTTCTATAGGATCAACAAAAGGTAAAGCTTCAACAAGATATTCCTTTGCCAGAGTACAAAGTAAACCAATGGTGGAGTAACTAGGGCAGAGATTGGGAACCTGTTGGAGGATTTTAAAACCGACATTATGATTTCCCCGTGTTACACTTAAAATTGTCACCTTGATGTTTTTTTGTACGTATGAGCTCATTATCACTCATACATTTCTACCTTGATAGTATAAACACATCATTTCTTAATATCAAGCCTTGAAAATAAGAGAAAAGATCATAAAAGTCCTTAAAACACTTGTACCGCACTTTCTCTTTGCTTTACCTGTGGTATTGCACCTTTTGTAAAGGAAAACTGCGGTACGTACTGAAATTTTTCTTCATTAAAAGTGCGGAGCCCTGTAAAAGGTAAAAAAAGGCGCAAGTAAAATATAGAAGCTCAGTTTGAGTAATTTTTGGAAGCTTCTAGAAACATTCCTGCGGTGGAAAGTCCGCTCTTTTCAGGTTCATGCATCCCATCCATTAAAAAGCTAACCCCTTGATGTAAGGAGCTGATCCCTTTGAAGGAGGATTCTATCCCTTCTTGTTTGGAGCTTTAAACTCCTCTCTTTCACTATAAAAAGAGGCATAGGGCAGCCTCAAAGGGAGTTCAAGCTTTAGTATTATTGGAGGTGAAGTGCTGTTGGAACTTAGACCCTTTTAGCTGAGATTTTATGTGGGAAAGATTACATACCTGTATGTATCTCGGTTGGAAGAGTGCAAGGCTGGTCAGAGTAAAGGAGATTCCTGCTTCGAACCCCAGGAAAACCTGTACAACATCAAGGCGGACACAGTTGTAAGGTTTTTCTTACTATTCAAAGTTAATACAAATAAGTCCGTTTTTCTCAATAAGTTGTCAATTGATTGGTTTATTTTATGGATTCCTTGATCACCATAATAGATATGATTTATGAATATATGCTATGCAGGTGCTATTTGATGTTTGTTTATTTGTGATTGTAGATTTTCGAAGGAAAATCTTTCGGGCGATTGAAGGACTACTACTACAAACAAGCGTTGGATCAAAGGTAAGATCGTCAAGCCTTTATAGCATTTAATTATGAATTGCGATATATCTAGAGAAAGATAGATTTAATTGTCTGTTTGTTGCTAGCTGTCCGTAGGACACTTGGGAGGTATGTCTTGTCCGCAAGAATGACTTATCCGTCCAACAAATTGGTGACTCCACTGGGGAATGATTGGATTTTTGGTTTTCCTTTTGTTTTGACTTGAGAAAATGATTTTTCTGGTTCTTAATTGATGTATACTGGTTTGGGTGGTTTAGTTTAATTTTTCTGTACTTTGAAAAGTTTTGTTTTCTTGAAGTTTTCTGATCTCCACACTTTGCATTCACGCACAGTGCGGTCATCTCTGCAATTTTCTTGAGTAACCAGTGCGGTACCGCACCTGTTTACTCTGGAGCCTGCGGACCCTGGGAAAATTTTATGAAAACTTAAAATTTCCTTTTCAGGCTTAGTCTAGATTTAATTTAGGATTCTTAGCATCTACCCAGATTTGTATTTTTCTGTCAAAAAGCCTTGTTTATGAGTTTCTTTCAGCAAATTTTTCATCTCATCAATCTCCGTTAAGTTAATTGAGTGTTTTGAGTCTCCTTTTTGAGAAATTCTTAATTTGATTTCCTTTGGTCATTACTTGGAGGTTTGTCTCAGTATTTTCACAATTTTGTATGTTTTTGCTTTTGTTTACTTGGGGGGGCTAAATTGTGTATGAGTGTTAATCGTCTATGAGTGTTTTTATTTCTTGATCTTTGGAACTCTCACCCAATTTTCTTTATTTACACTTGATTGGTTCTTAGATTACATTAGAATCATATTGTGTTTGAGAATTCTATTGCATAGATCACATTTGCATAATTAGAATTCTCATTTTCAGAATATGAATGAAAAATGTGCATAGATTACATTTGCATACTTTTCAAGTGAATTGTGCATAGATTACAACTGCATAGTTTACATTATGAAAAATCAATTGTAGATTTAGATCAGTTTCTTTAATTTGAATTTATATGTTTTTATGCTTTTTTTAAAAACAGAAAAATACAAAAATATGGAATTGATTAGCATTAGTTTTTCTTGATGAAATGAGTGCATTAGAGAATTTGTTATATTTTCTCTTATTGATCAATTTTTTGCATTTTTGGAAGTGAATGGAAACTCTCTCCCTACTTTAATTAGGATTCATCGAATTGAAAAGATTACATTATCATATTCGATTGCATTCAGTTTTGGGTCGGGTCATAACACCATTGGTTTCGTATCCATTTACCCTTTGAGTAATAACAGCCTAAATAACATAGCATTTAATTAAAATTCGTCTAGTAATTTTTACATTTTTAGGGCTCTTTCCACTAATCTAGCTCAGGATTAGTGCTTTGGAATAGGTTGTAGTTAACTTTCCAAAGCAACTAAAACAAACAAGTAGTCGATCTTGCGGTAGGAAAAATCCCAATTGTTGCATGTATGCTCTGGTAAGCTCCTCTTAAAGGAGCCAAGCACGAGATCATATCTGAACCAGTGAGGTAAGCAATCCTTCCGCATTAGGAACGATAGCAGATATACACGTATTAACAATGGTAAACCTCGGATTGACCATTGTCGAGGAGCCTTGGGTCACTTGTCGGTAAAGCTTGGATTATGTCAAGGAGCCTTCAAGGGGATTGAGCTTTGTTACTATGCCCCTTGCGTGTGTGTCAGATCGTAGATTGTTCCCCCAGGTATATTTGTTTCTGTTGGTAACCTTAGTGGCCATAAACTATAGGATTCTTTCCCAAGGTGACGGTGGAGGGAAGATCCCACTGTCCCTGGAACAAACGTCGGCTAGACTCACTTGGACTCTCCAAAGGGTTATCTTCACTCGAGATGGTATAGTGGAGGAACTTGCACCAGTCTGTTTCATTAAGCAGGTTATCGGGGTAACTGTTCCAACCGCCATTTCTGCATCAAAATTCTACGATGTTGGATTTCATCACTAACTAGTGTTTTTAGTGCGGGAATCTACTGTTTTTGTGTGGTTTGACTCCTAGATTTGATACCGCGTGTTCATTTGTTTGTTTTTACTTTTAGAGACCATAGGTGTGATTTGTGAATTTTAATTTTTAGGTGTGAATTGTGAATTGTTAATTTTAGTTTTAAAATTGTTAATAAAATTCACTGAAGTTGAATATAATGGAAACTGTTTCGGAATTTACCGACCAAGGAATCCCTCTTAATGATAATCCTAGTAATTTTCCTTGCTTTGGAAATGTTGGTCCTCCTTATATGGCTACATTGTCATTACCTGGATTTACAATAGGTTTACCGATATGGTTATTTTCAACTTCGTTGGCCCCGAATACTCCAATTGTTCCACCTCAACCGAATACTTCACCTCAACAGAGTTCACCATCTCAACATCACCAACCTTCTGTTGAACCTTTACCTTCTTCGCCCAATATTTCTTCCTCCCTTTCTTCCTCTTCGCTTGGTAAAAGCCTTGACGCTAGTAACCAAGTGGTTAAGAAGAAGAAGAAAAGGAAGAAGAAGAAGAAGCAAAATAAGAAAGACGTCAACCAACCAACCATGGCTGAAAATGTTAGTAGTGTTGAGGAAACCTCCAACATGCATCGTAAACCCAAATACCCTTGCAAGCTTTGTAAGGGTGACCACTTCCTTATCAATTGTCCTAGTATTCCAAAGGTCTTGGAAGTATGGTCAGAAAAATCTTGTCAACTTACCGTTGATCCATCAACGAGTGATAGTCAGGTTCCTGGGAAAAAGGGTAAATTTATGTTTCCTTGTAATTTATGCAAAGGGAGTCATCAAACTCACATTTTCCCTCACATGGATGAAGCCTCAAAATTGTTGGAAAACCTTACTATTCCACAGCAAGAACTTCCAGCTGGTTACCGTCAACTTTCTCCCAACCTACCATCAACTGACGGAGGGATTGATCTAATTCCAAGTACAGTCAATCCCACTCTTCCATTGAAGAGTGAAACTCATATCACTAAGGTTGATGATCCATTAGTTGATTAAGTGGTCAATTCGATTTCAAATTCGGTCGATCCCACTCTCCCTGAAGAGAGTGAAATTCATACTACTCCGGTTCTTCTTATTACATCAAATTCTTCTACGCCAGGGGGCATTTCACCTGTTTCTATAGAACCCCCTCCAAGTATCGAGGTCTTTTCCTTTGATTGGAATAGACTGACAGAACCTCGTCTTCCTTCTTCCATCCATTTCCAAATAATTGTGCAGGCTTGTCGTAAGAATGTATGCCGCACACATGTAGATGAAGGTGCTTCTGTTAGTATTTTATCCTCAACTGCTTGGAAATATTTAGGTTCCCCTCAGCTTGTGCCTTTTACGTAGAATCTGAAAGTTTTTAACAGAACCATTAGTGAACCTTTAGGGATCCTTCCTAAATTTTCTATTACTTTGGAAGGTAAAAATGTTTATATTGATCTTATGGTAGTTCAAGGCCCCTTGGATTTCAATTTACTCCTTGGGTGAGACTATGTATATGCAATGAAAGATGTCGTATCGACACTCTTTCGCATGATGTATTTCCCTCACAATGGAAATATTGTGACTGTAGACCAGCTTTCGTTCCCTAGTCTTGATTCGACTACCAATAATCTGACACCCATAAATGTTCCTTATACTAAAGTGGTATCTACCCTGCCACGGGTTAATTATGTGGCAACCAGTCCCATGTTTTCAGTTACCGATGCAAGCGAGCCTCTCACTATTTTCTCGTCTTCCTTTGACTTAGATCTGGTAACTGACATGGAAAACTCTATGGGATTATTTGAACGCGATGTTCTTATCCCTTTTTGAGTCCCTTGACATGTGTTCCTTCCAGAGAACTATTCTTCCTTCTGATGAAGATATCTTGGAAGCCATGATCAAGGTGTGTCCATTGAAATGTGTTTCTTCCAGTTGGAAGCCATGATCAAGTCACTGTGAGGATAGTTCCTTTTACTGTGTCAACCTCATTAAAAATTGAATCAGTTAGTCAAGAGCATAATTACTTTTCTTGTGTCAAGCTTGTTAGCAACCTATAAATATATGATTCATAATTTTGACTTAACTTATGATAGTCATGTAAATATGTACATACTTTGCTTTCTGCAAGTTGTATTCCCATATTTTGTAGTAAAAAATAAAATAAAATAAAAATAAAAGAAGAGGGTAAAAAGTCCTAAAAGAAAGATCAAGGGACTTAGAAAAAATAATATACCCCAAAAGGAAAAAGATGAATAAAACATGAAAGTGTGCAAGTCTAAATGCCACTACTTTTACCTTTTGTAGTTGATTATGACAGAGTGTCAATAAATGCCATAATCCATAATGAGTTAAACAGTTTAATCTTGACTTGTCATGTTTCAATTTCACTTGTTGTAGATAGAGAATAAAGAATTGTCATACAGTTTAATCATGACAATTCAGTAGTTAGGTAGAGAATAAGTGAATCCAATATTTTAATCTGGATTCCTGGATGAAATAAGTGTAGAATTAGATATTTTTATTGCTTTCAGAAAGAATAAATGTTGTAAAGGTTGCTAGCTCAAATGCACCTAATCAAAATGGAAGAAAAAATGTTAGCAGTTAAATTGGGTAGGTAGAAGAAGGTGAGAAGCATCATTGTAAATATTATTCACCAGTGCTGAAAATAACTAACTTCCCTTCCCCATAGCCATTTATCATTCTAAACTATCATTCAGAAAGGCTCAAGGCATTTCCTTGACTTCTGTTGGGACCAGACCCAAGGCTCTATGGCTGATTAGTTGAAAGTGTTAAATGTCTATATTAATCCCACAAATCACATCATTTTCCATTCATGCATTCATTTCCATGAAAAATCATAAGTAAAAACCTCATTTTTACTTAATGATGCTCCAATCCCCATTTGATTAATTTCCCACATTTCATGAAAGCATAAAACCCTCAAAATGACATTTTATCCTAAGTTGAAGTGATGAAGTTATTATAATGTAAACTTGTCTTTAAACTTCACTTTTCTTAGTTATATTAATGTGTTTTCAGTATACATTTTCCCCTTGTCATATTAACTCTAACTTATTTACTAATTCCTTAGAAAAATAACCTTATCATATTAATATAACTCCCTTTTTATTAAATAGCCCCGAAAACCCATTATTATAATTTTAGCCAAAGTTTATTATCCCCACATGTTTTAATAATACCCAAAATAAACCCCCTTTGGCTAAAAATAACTTTATTTAAATATCCCACCCCCTTATGGTTATTAAGCCTATTTGGTTTAATTAACTATATAATAAAAATATAAAGAAAATCTTTAAACATAGTTCATATATTTTAAAAACAAAAAATGTGAATCCTGAAGTTTAATTTAAGCTAAACTTTAAGAACTCCTATACCATTGTTAACATCATTTTTTCCCTTTCCCAATTACCCTTAACCCAAGGGTAAAACCTTAACCTATCCTTTTTTCCCGATACATACCCCTTACCAAAGTCCTAACCTTGGTTAAACTTTCATAAGCCCCTCCCCGTCCACTTTATTCAATGTATAAAGTCTATTTATACACAAAACTTAACAAATCCCTCCTCACCTTCGGGTTTAATCTCAGCCTTCCGATCTTCCTAACCCATTGATCCTACGGTTTAGAATAAACGCAATAATATCAATCCCCAGGCCCCATCTAATGATTCTCATCAAACACGATAACTGTATTTCATTCCCATCCTTCCCCACCGTGTTGAATAATATCCGTTCGATCGTCAACACTTTTTAAAATCCTACGGCCCAAATGCAATCCGATAAATCCTTCCCCCGTCCCCACCATTGTCATCGGGTTGAACTACAACCGTAGATATCCACTTACCATATCTACGGCTCACGATAAAAGCCCCGGCCCCATTGCACTTACTTCGCAACTTTATGTCCACCGTTCGCATTGCGGAGTCAAATCCGACAATGCAGATCCAATATCGCGTGACTAAAATGATCGACCAAAGTTTTAGAAAAATCGCGCGATAAAAGCTGTTTTCATATACCGCCCAATGCTACGTGTCCCTTTTTCATTGATCACGTTCAAAAAGGTAAATATAGCTTACCACCTCATTGCAACGCGAAAACCACCTGCTCTAAAAATAAAACTGCTCCCGCCATTAATCCTGCAATAAATATAATGAGTTGCGATTAGACTTAAGGTTTTGCCTTGGTTTTTTCACTATTTTCATCATATGTCGCGCATTCACCATAGAGAACCATTGGATACAGTTTGCAGAGCCTTCTGACGCCATTTCTGAGCCTTTTCTGAACTTGCTTTTCATTCTAAAAGCCATTTTCTTGCTGAAATTCTTCCCTGGAGAATCTCCCACCTTCTATCAGCTGAATTGCAACTGAATTGAAGACTGTTACAAAACTGCGACCTTCCTCGACTGCAACTATACCTATCAAAGGTATTTTTCATCAACCCGACCTGCAAAGTTCTCAATTTAAAAGAAAAATACACCAATTGAAGTGCCAGTACTGAAATAAGCCCAAATTATCCATCCGAGAATTCCCTAAACCTTCAAAATATAGGGGAAACCCTGTCAAATTTTTCCTGAAAATCGCTGTTTCAGTTTTTAAGAATTTTTATCCATTCCAAAGCTGCTTTCGTTGATAAAATTAGCTTGAAAGCTTTTGAAAGTCATCTTCTAGCCCTCTGTACTTTATAAACCTTTTCTGTCACCCTAAAACCCTGCCCAGAGTCCGATCTTTGCCTAAAAATCCTTTCAATTGCCTCTTGTTTCTCAAAATAACTCAGCAAACTGTATAATCTTGCTCTGTTCATTGAAAATGACCAAAAAACAAGTCACCCCAAAGTTTGGAGGTCCTAAATCTCAGAGAAATACCTCTAGCAAGTTGCCACAACCTGAACCTTCCAAAATTAATAAGCCTACTCATGCTCTCACTGCAGAAACAACTGAAGTAGTTAGACCAGTTCAACCACCAATAACCAATGAAGAAAGTAGCTCATTGATTGATGTGGATTATAGAATCTTTGATCCATCAGTAGAATTCAACTTGCTTGAAGCTCACAATTGGTGTTTTGAAAAGTTTGTGGAGAATGTTAAAGATGATGTACCCATTTGGGACTCCAACTTGCCAAGGTATATAGTCCCTATCACTCATCAGGCTCCAGATTTCATCAGATTATGTCAGTTGCATTATCTTCCAGATTAGAGGTGTATGGTTAATAAAGATAGGGAATTCTTGTTTTATATCAATGCTAATTCCATTAATGCCATGCTGCAAATGAGCCATGACCCCAGAGCAGTTTCAATGTCAACTGAGGATTTGACCCAGCTCTAGTTGGATTCAGATTTTCCTACCAGATTTAATACCTTTCAGACCTTTTGGCCAACTCATGTTGATATCACCAAAGTAAATCCACCCTATGATACCTTTGATTTCCTTGAGGGTACAATAAATATTATCTCTATGCTATCATTTATTCTGGGATATGATAATGATGAATTTACCGATGTTTCAATTTTGGGTTTCCTATCTACACTGTCTCCTGGCTAGCCTCCATCAATAATCTTCAATTTTGCTAAGCTCATTGCCGAAAACATGCACTATAAATTGGAAAAATTACCAGAGGAGGGGGTATTTAGATATACATCATATCTATTACATCTTTTCTTATATTAGTAGGCAGAAAAATTCCCTATTGAGTTATAGAAATTGGATGTAGAAGGGAAATTACTTTCAGTAGTGTTATGGACATCTCTTTTAAGGAAAGACAGCAGTGAATACACATATATAGATTTCAATGATTTTTTTATAATACCAGCTATGAACTTGTTGAATAAGGCAGAAACTCCAAGGATAAATGAAGAAACCAAAAGGATTTTACAGTTGTCTGAAAACTGTAAAGTAGGGGATTGGTATTTATATAAGAAACATACAGAGATAAGAATATATGGTCCACTCTTGGCTCCATACAAATTACCAAAATTTGTTACTACTAGAATCTTTGCCTTGGAATATTTAAGATAGATATTAAATGCAAACGCAGTAAATTTCATGGCTTCCAAGAAGAAAACCCAATTCAAACTCAAGAATCAGATTGGTCCATTTATAGTTAACAACAGGGAAGCTATGAAAGAGATAACTATCAAATTAAAAAAGTACAAGTTCCAATAAAGCTTCATGTGGAACAATGACCCTTAGGGTATTTTGAGCACTATCAGGGTAAAGTGCAAGCTGACTCCTTTCCTACATGAGTCAAAGCCACAGATTGAGAAATTTTCCAATCAGATTGAATGGGAGCTAAATACTTTGATTGATGATGATGCACAGGGAATGAAAAATATTGATACACAAGGAACACAGGTGAATAATGCATAGGTGACTACAATTGTTAAAGAAGCAGAGGTATCTTACAAAAGAAGCGGAGAAGAGATCAACTATATTGCAAAAACCATCACAGGAAAGAAATTTAAAACCTCCTATAGCAAGAGAACCAAATTGACTACTAAAGAGAAGGATAAAGCAATGGAAATTGATGATAATAATGGTCAGGAAACTGATGATGAGGAAACAATGATAGTAACTAAAACACTCAAAGAACTTCAAAAGAGCCAAATTGAAACACAGGGTAAAGATACAGTGATGGTTGAAAAACGAACTGATGTAGAAATTCCTTCTTCCTCAAAGGCAACTGATAACAGACATTCAGACATTCAGATAAAATTCAGACAAATCAAGGAAAGGAATGAAGAAATAAAAAATGAAGTCTATTCCAAATTTCTCAAAGAAAAACCAGGAAATAAAGTTAGGCTTCTCACTGCATTTGACTATTCTTCAAACAAAATGATAATGTCATTCTTGAAGCCTATAGTGGCTGATCCCAAGACAGTTGCAGATTATTCAAAGACAGTTTTGGAGGTAGATGCTGAGGCAATCCATGAACTTGATCAAATTGAGTTCCATAGAAGAAATACAGAAATGTTATATTAAAAAATAGTCAACAAAACAATGAGTGCTAGCATGCTACAAAAAACTGTGACAAATCTGCAAACACAAATGAAACTGGACAAAGCATCTCTGCATGCCAAAGAGTTGAGAATCAGAGCTTTAGAGAATTTGGTAATTGAAGCTGGAGCAGATCCAGCTAATGTTGAAATTGCAAAGGCTTTGATAAAATAGAAAAATGAAGATATTGCTGCCCTAAGAAGGCAACTCAAATTACCTCAGAGTGAACATCCCCAAGCCAAAGAGATCCTTCAACAAAAGACAGAGAATGATGAATTAAGTCAGTTGGTTTTAAAGATGACTGCTCAACTTAAAGAAATGGAAAACCAGACTGAAGCTTTAATGAAGGAAAATGAAGATTTGAAAAAGGCTAAGGAAGTCATTCCCACAGTCATTCCATTAGTGACTACTGCTGTACCATCGACGTTAGCAGAACATCTAGCACCTAAAAGAAAATTGACAACTACAGTGTCAATTTCATCAAAAGATCTTTCTGCTGTTGCATCTTCTAACACACATGTACAAACAGGGACAGAAACAGGATCCATAGATTTAGTAAAAGCCATGGAGAAAATGAATTTGAAGAATAATGAGATTAAAAATTTGAAAAAAGCAAATCAAAACTTGGAATCTGCCTATAAAGATGTTATGATAACTTCCAAGGGTCATGAGCAAAGAGTCAAATCTTTAGAAGAAAGGGTGACAATCCTCCAAAAGGAAGTGAATCTCACTGATCAAGTTGCCTACATTAAAAATTATTTATGGACCAATATCATTGAAGGCATTCACTCACAATGGCCTTCTATTCAGATCATTTATGAGCAGAAAGAGTTGCTACAGGCTGCAATTGCAGAAATTGATAAAACAAAGAAAGAACTTGAAAATAAGCCACCACAAGCAGTCCAACTCATAGCATTTTTGAACAGCAAGAATAGGGAAGAATTAGAAGAGTTGAATATTGCTGACAGAACAGAGGCCATCGTGCAAATCAGAAAAGTCCTCACCAAAAGAAACATTATGAATAATCTGGAAGAAAAGTGTGATGCTATGAACATATCAATTGCTAAATTCAAGACCAAATATGACCTGCTGCAAAAATCAGGACTTTCAGATATCCATGGATTTAATGAGAAATTAATGGTGCAAAAGGACCATGACCAGAAAATCAGAGCTTATGCTAAAGAGCAGGTGAATAAACCTTTACCACAAAGATCTCCAAGTGGTAAAGTAATTTAATTATATTTTGAGAATTTGTTTTTTCTGCAGAATGAAATCAAGCATATATTCATTGTGAAACCAATTTTTTCAAAGTATACTGAAGCAGATTGAAGTTATAGAAAGCTGAAGAATATGAAGATTCCTACTGCTGAGCAGTGGCAAGAATTCATAGATATGATGTGAATTTGACAAACCAGTGCAGAAAATTACACATGAAAGCAAAACTTTACTGTTACCTCAAGATAAAAAATCAGTGGTTAAAGAGTATCAATGGTCAAAGTGTATCAGTGAAAACAAAAGTTACTGCTAGTTATTTTTAATTTACAGCAATAAACAGTGAAGAAACAGAGTAAAAGAGTATCAGAGAAGAACGTAAAAGAGGAGGAGTATACTACACGTCATCTTCCACAATATATTGTCCCAAGTGCCAGCAATACTTCCAACAAGACAAACAATAAGTTTGATTAGATAAACTGTTCTATTTTTCTTGTAAAAGAGGACAACTTGCCCATTTGTTTTGCATCTGTCCCTCTTCTTAGTTAATAATTCCTATTTTCTCTTGAGATATTCTCTCAAAATTTTGAGATATTTTGTAAACTATTTACTTGTATAAATACTTCATTCTTTGAAGTATTTTAGGGTGGAATAAAATTATCAAGGCTACTATAGACTTTTTTGTTGAAAAAATTGGGATTTTATGTGAGTTAAGTTGAAGCAGCAGGCTGGAAATTGAAGCAAATAGACATCATAACTAATGATCCTCGTGCTGATCAGATGAGTATTGTATCTTCCAGTTTTCATTGTTTATTTCTTTAAGTTTCATTTATACATCTTGTGTTATTTTCCATCTTAAATGAATAACTAGGAAAGGTATTACAAAACCAGTGTAAAAAGCTCTCTGTTCTTACTAGTTTTCATGTTTATGTTTTTTGCTAATTTCCAGACTTTAGAATTTTTAATTGCTCTTTAGTCTCGTTTGACCTCAATTTCCCTCTTCATTTTTTGTGATCTAAGGATTCTTAACTGCCCTTAGTCCAGATCATACCACTTCATCAAAATAGCCTTTTTAAACCCTCTGAAGATCATCTATCTTTCCCTTAGTATATTTGTTCTTTTGACCTTAGTTTTTTAGTCTTGTTTGCTATAAATTTGACCCCATTTCCCAATGGTTAGGTAGATATTTCTATGGTTTCCCTTGAAGTTCTTTATTCCCACCAACATTCAAAAAATCAAACCAAAATTTCCACTCATAGCTAGCCTAAAATTTAAATCCAAAACAAAGTTAAATCATAAGGAGAGATCCCTCTCTGGAGTTTAGGAAGGCTAGATCCTGAAATCTAAAAGAGGTTCTTGGTTACCCCTAGTTTTCTTTAACTATAAACCAAAATACCACGACCTAAGAATTACTAGGGTGATAACAAAGCTCGTCAAAAAATGAAACAAGCTTCGAAGAGGAAAGTTCTTTTCCTGTGTCAACCTCGTTAAAAAATGAAACATATTCTTTTGAGGACAATTCTTTTACTGTGTCAACCTCGTTAAAAAATGAAACATGTAGGTGAGGATAGTTCCTGTTACTGTGTCAACCTCGTTAAAAAATGAAACTCGTTGCCATGAGCATATTTTTTTTTTTTGTGTCAAGCTCGTTAATGAAACAAATCCTTCCCCAATTGAGTCAAGTCTTTGACTAGATCTCGTAAATGTTAAGTCGTATATTTAGGTTAGTTATTTTAGTTTTTTCATAATTTTCTTACAGTTTTAGGTCGGGTCTTTCATATGATCTCTTAAATGAACCTTCATTCCATCCAACTATTAATTACCAGTAGTCTATTTAGTTGAATGAAATGAAGCTGGGGGGGCATGCGCTCTAGCAGTTACGCTTGGGGGGCATTAAAAACTTATCTCAAGCATGATTTTTCCTTTGTTTCAAGCTTGTGTAAAAATGAAACAAACCAATCTCAAGCATGATTTTTCCTTTGTTTCAAGCTTGTGTAAAAATGAAACAAACCAATCTCAAGCACAATTTTCTCTGTTTCAAGCTTGTGTAAAAATGAAACACAACACTTTTAAGCATAGTTTTCCTACATTTCAAGCTTGTGTAAAAATGAAACAAAGCCTTTTTCAAGCATAATTTTTCCTATGTTTCAAGCTTGTATAAAAATGAAACCTATCTTGAGTCCATTTCGGTTATTATTTTCAAGACTCGTTAAACTCATGAAAATCCCGAGATTATTTTTCTATCTTTAATTCTCTTAAAACACATGAAATGATGAGTTATTTCCGTCTTTTCCTGGTCGTAAATTAAATTGAAAGTCAGCCATATGAGTACATTTTTATTCCTTTTTTGAATTCATTAAAACTTACGAAAAATCGAAAACCATGAGTACATTTTTATTACTTTTTCGAACTCGTCAAAACTTACAGAAAAAAGCGAAACCATGGAGTCCTCTTTTAAGCCCTTTTCAGACTCTCTAAAAATGAAAAGATTTTTGAGTACTTGACTATTCAAACTCGTTAAAGTAAATGAACGGTCGTCCTCTCAGTATAAGTTTACCCCTTTTCCGGACTGAAATGGACTATTTACGAAAAATGTATACGTTGACTAATCATGGTCAATAGAGTTCTCTCTCGCATTATTTTATCCTTTTTCGGGCTTGAGAGACTAAATTTACGAAAAATTACACCCATGGAGTTTTCTTAATTTTTTATTCTGACTCCCTAAAAATGAAAAACACCGAGTTTATCCTATACTGGACTCATTAAAATTTAACAGTAAAGGACTTGTCGATTTCAAACAGGAACCGACCACTCCTTCTTAGGGTTCGATTTTAAACTAAGTTGGACTCATCCGAAGGATGAGCTTATAAACAAGCAAATGTTATCCTCCTCAAGCTTGTCAAAAAATAAAGAGGTACTTGCCAGAAATGGTGGGGGAAAAGAAAGAAAACATATTCATTTGTCACAATTTGATATGTAAAAGCATTACACAACTCTTGAACACTACACTTTTTGTCACACTTCTACCTGGGTTGGGAAATCCTTTGCCTATCAGTTAATCAAACCATATTGAAGGTCTTCAGCCGGTTTCAGGGTATTAGCTTAGGGAAACTGTCACCAAACCATCTGCAGTGTTGTTATGTGTTCAAGAGGACAGTCAAACAAACCATTCATCTGCAAACATTTGTCTCCATTCGCATTGACCATCCCTGAGTCAGTTCTTGCAAAAAATTTCTTCAAAACTTGATCTATGGTTTCATGTCGTGAGCTTGCTTACGACAGATCACTTTCTATCGATGACAACTCATCATCGAGGAAGTTGATCTAGAATCCGTCAGTCCTTGGAATATGCATGCCTTAATGACATGTTTCTCGCCTTCGACGATAGGTTGCATCATTGACCTTCGATCGAACGATTCCATGAAATGTTCGACTTCAGATCACTTATTCACATTTTATGGATTGTACTGAGTACTTTGAGAGCCATTGTCATTATTGGTGGTTTCTCTCACACTTGTTAACAGTTCAAATCATTGACTGGTAATCAAGTGGGTTCTACCATGTTCGACTTCAACACATTTAATCACATGGATATAATCGTACTAGTTCGAGAAGCAGAAATCAAGACCCTGGATCTAGTTTCCACCATCCAGGCTGCAAGGAGTTTTATTATTCATTATGCAGTAGACTATTCATTACAGATGGCTACGCCCATGTTGTGCCTACACTATTGATGTAATATTAAAATCATTTCTGTATCAGAACAAGTTTAGTTAGTTTTTTATCTGAGTATGGGAATGCCTACCTTAGCGATGATATATATACATATATACATTTTGCATTGAATGTTTTTTACAGGTTCCGACTGGGGTGTCCACAGGCTGATCCTTGAAATGATAAATTACTTCACTCTTCATACATTACAGACTCACTCTTCATCTATTACATACTTTTCACTTTAGGGGGCAATCTGTTACACTGAAAATTGTCACCTTGACGTTTTGTTGTCCGTATGAGCTCATTATCACTCATACATTTCTCCCTTGCTAGTATAAACACATCATTTCCTAATATCAAGCCTTGAAAATAAGAGAAAAGCTCATAAAATTCCTTAGAACACTTGTACCGCACTTTCTCTTAGCTTTACCTGCGGTACCACACCTTTTGTAAAGGAAAATTGCGGTACATACTTCACTTTTTCTTCATTAAAAGTGCGGAGCCCTGTAAAAGGTAAAAAAAGGCGCAAGTAAAATCTAGAAGCTCAGTTTGAGTAATTTTTGGAAGCTTCTAGAAACATTCCTGCGGTGGAAAGTCCGCTCTTTTCAGGTTCATGCATCCCATCCATTAAGGAGCTAACCCCTTGATGTAAGGAGCTAATCCCTTTGAACGAGGATTCTATCCCTTCTTGTTTGGAGCTGTAACCTCCTCTCTTTCACTATAAAAAGAGGCATAGGGCAGCCTCAAAGAAAGTTCAAGCTTTAGTATTATTGGAGGTGAAGTGCTGTTGGAAATTAGACCCTTTTAGCTAAGATTTTATGTGGGAAAGATTACATACCTGTATGTATCTCGGTTGGAAGAGTGAAAGGCTGGTCAGAGTAAAGGAGATTCCTGCTTCGGACCCCAAGAAGACCTGTACAACATCAAGGCAAACACGGTTGTAAGGTTTTTCTTACTATTCAAAGTTAATACAAATAAGTCCGTTTTTCTCAATAAGATGTCAATTGATTGGTTTATTTTATGGATTCCTTAATCACCATAATAGATATGATTTATGAATATATGCTATGCAGGTGCTATTTGATGTTTGTTTGTTTGTGATTGCAGATCTTCGAAGGCAACTCTTTCGGGCGACTGAAGGACTACTACTACAAACAAGCATTGGATCAAAGGTAAGATCGTCAAGCCTTTATATCATTTAATTATGAATCGTGATATATCTAGAGAAAGATAGATTTAATTGTCTGTTTGTTGCTAGCTGTTCGTAGGACACTTGGGAGGTCTGTCTTGTCCGCAAGAAAAACTTATCCGTCCAACACCCCGACTTAATAAATAAAATGTCGTGTATATTCCACTCGACAGTTCGTCACAACATATTTGATAATAATATATTAAAACATTGAAATTTTACATTATTACACTTTTATTAAAATTCTAGATTTGTAGATTGAACTGTAATTAGTGCATTCATGTGAGTGGAAATTATGCATAAAAGTAGAGAACGAAAAAATAAGCTCACACAAAGACATAAGACACAATATATGCTCTCTGGGAAACCCTTTCGTGAGAAAACCCAACTGTAAGGTGAGGTTGCTTTGCTCTCTTTCTCTGTCTGGAAATATGGTTGTAGGTACAAAAAAGTAATGCGTGTGGCACGTGGGATGCTACAGTGCATAGATCCTCTTTGGGTGCTCCACCTCCTATATCTCCTAGATATATTTTTTCAATTATGGAACAAAATTGTCTCTAAAGAATGGAATGCCTCTTCCTCCTAGTGGCCAGGTTATAACACAACCCAATAGCCTACTAGTGGTTATTTTTTACCACATAAACTCTTAACCAGAGTTACAATATAGACTATTCTAGAGTATTTTACATCATAATCATGTGGCTAGCCCCTTTTCCATGAATAATGGGGGCTAACGTGACATCCTCCCGAACTATAGGTGTGAAAACAAGAAGGTCAGCTTTTGAGTGGCATAAATTTTGCATACAAACTCCGATTGATGCATTTCTTGCATTGTTGGAAAGATATATGTGTGTAAAATAAATTTAATATGTGTGAGACTAAAGTGGCAAGTTTTTACCCCCAAAAAACATCGCTTGATACCTCAAAACACTCTTGGAAGGTTTCAGGAATCATTTTTCCAAACTGGGTCCCGCTGGTAAAAACAATCCCATTAGCTGAATCCTCCACTTTTTCCACTTCAAATGCATCGAGATGGATGAAAAAAAATATAATGATCCAATTCGGATCACACTTTCCCATTTTGGGGGGCTTTTGGTCCCCAAAATATTCTAATGAATGAGGCGAGGAAATTTTCCTCCACCTTCTCTCTAGTGTACCATTTAGCTTTGCTTGGAAGATGTCCCTTCAACCCAATTTTCCAAAGGTCATGCTGTCCATGTCTTGTAGTTCTGGACCTCTTCTACAAAGTTGTATATTTTGTAAAATTTTCTTGAGCATCTGGTGCCAAATCCTCCATAAAAGGTATGACCTGTTCGTCTTCCCGATCTAGCATGGAAGTCTCATAGAGTTTAAATTCTCTACATTCACAACTTGGAATTATCACATACCTTTTATAGTATCTCAAATGGACCAGACCTCAGAGCCTTTATTTTCTTACCAGGTCCTTGTAGCCTCTCCTTGTTCAACTGCAACCATACTCTATCTCCCACCTTGAATGAATTCTCTGTTTTGAGTTGATCATGCTTGACATTATACTTCTCTTGTGACTTCTGCAATGTTTCTTGTACCTGTAGTGGATCTGACTGATCTTCTCTATAAAATTTTCAACCCAAAGCATCTCTTGTAAGATGTTCCCTCGATCCTCCTTCTTTCCCATATGCAATATCCCAAGTTAAAGGTGGAAAATACCCAAAACAAAATTCAAATTGGGACTTTCTTGTAGAAGTGTCGACTACCCTGTTATAAGAATGTTGTATATATACAAGATTTTAATCCTCAGTCTTCGGATCCTTTTGGTTGTATCCCCTTATAAACTGCACCAAATTCCTATTGACTACTTTTGTCTTCTCATCTGTGTGTGGATGGAACACTGTAGATATCTTCAAATTTGTGTCCATCTTCTTCCACAATGCAGTCCAAAATGCACTGAGAAATCTTGTATCCATATATGAAATGATGCTCCTTGGTATCCAAAACTGCACCAAGATATGTCCAAAGAACAAGTTTGTTGCTTCTTTCCCGTTTATGGTATTTTTATAGGGCAACAAAACACACATCTTGCTAAACCTGTCAACTACCACAAACAGGTAGTCATGTCCCTTCTTAGTTGTCGATAAACCTCCCATAAAGTCCATGTAAATGTTTTCCCAAGGACGAGTAGGTACAAGTAAGGGATGATATAGACCTTGTTTCCTATTGCTATGCTTGTAGGTACAACAAAGAATGCATCCTATTATGAACCTAGCTACCCAACCTTGCATCTTGGGCCAATACACATACCTCTACAAGTTAGCCATGGTTTTCCCTAAACCAAAGTTCCCTACAACATTTGACTCGATGTGAGTCTCTCTAACCAATTGTAATTGCTCACCTTTAGGAACACATAAATTATCCATATTGTAGAGTAAACCATATTGTAGATGGTCGTTAATGGTGTTGTCGCCATTGTGAACATGACTCTGACTTTGCAAATGCTGATACACCTCCTTGAAGTCCTCATCCTCGAAATATGCCTCTCTATATGCATCCTGGGTGAGTGGAACCATGTGTATAAGAGTCCCCAAAGTTGTAATATCTTATGTAGGTGACCTTGAAAGCATGTTGACCAAATTGTTTGTGCTTCCCTTCTTATAATTAATAACCAAATCAAACTGTTGTAAAAATCCCATCCACATGTAATGCCTAGTCTATTGTAGCCTAATTTGGGCCTGCAAGTACTGTAACAACTGGTAATTTGTGTGGATTATTGTCTCATTTACCATTAGATAACGTTTCCAATTCTTCATATCTTGCACCATGGCATATAGCCCCTTGTTCTAGGTACGGTATTTAAGGAATCTCCCATGAAATTCTTTAGAATGGTAGCATACAAGTGTTCCTCCCTGCATCAAGACAACTCCCATAACATACCCACTCACATTTGTCTCCACTTCGAAGGGTCGATGCAAGTTTGGTAATGATAAGATTGGTTCTTGAATAATCTTCTTCTTTAGCTCCTCGAAAGCCTTCTACTGGCCTTTTCCCCATTGGAAACTCTTGCCATTTGATGTTATGGCATGGAGCGGTGCTGCTACCGCTAAAAACGAGGCCATGAATTTCCTCAGGTACTGTGTTGCCCCAATGAAACTCATGAACTAAAAAAAATTAGTAGGCACCAACCATTTCATGATGGCCTCCAACTTGGAAGGATCTATCTGTAGCTCTCCTCCACCAATCAAATGCCCTAGATACACTAAAGTTTGCTACACAAATTCACACTTCTTGAGATTTGGTAGCAGTTGATGCTTCTTTAATCTTTCCAGCACTTGCGTCAAATGTGAAATATGATCCTCCAAAGTAGCACTATATACTAATATATCATCCAAATAGACAATAAAAAATGAATCTATAAAAGGGCACACTACATTATTCATTAATCTCATAAATGTAGCTAGTGTATTACGTAGAACAATGGGCATGACTAACTACTCATACAAAAATTTCCTAGTTTTGAAGGCGTTCTTCCAGGTGTCTTCTTTTTTTACTCGAACCTGGTGATATCCAAACTTCAAGTTCATCTTGGTGAAGTATTTTTCCTTCCGCAGTTGATCCAACAAACCATATATCCTAGGCAAGGGGTATTTGTTCATGAGCATGATTTTGTTCAGCACCCTGTAATCTGTACACATCCGCCAAGTCCCATCTTTCTTCGACACAATGATGATGGGTGATCCACATGGTGATGTACTCAGTCAAATGACACTGTTCTAGCAACTACTACAACTGTTTATTCACCTCACTTTCTCGTATAACAGACTGCATGTACAACCCAATATTTGGAAATGGGGAGTCTGGCAATAGCTATATCTCATGCTCCACTTCTCTCTTCGGTGGTAACCATTTAGGCTCTCGGAACACATCCTTTTATGCCTATAACAACTCTTCCAATTTTTGTTTAGTACACCCCTATAGGGATGCCTTGCCTCTTATTGAATCCTCTATCGACTGACTGATCCGAACTTAGATTGGAGTGCAAAAAAATACAAATTTAAACATAAATACAAAGATGCAGGAGAAATAAGACTTCATTTCATTAATATCAAAGAACTGAAATATGCTTATAGATATAATGGAAATAAACTAGCTCAGGCGATGGTAGCTTATCTCTGAGAAGAGATGTGGCAGATACATGCCTCTGAGCTATGTTACAATGAGGCTGGTAGGTCTATTTATTATTGAGAAATAATGGAAAACCCTAAACATCCAAATAATCCAGATCTTGGGGGGAGGCCCCCAAGATCTAAGAAAATTGAAATGTATCTGACAAGATCCGCAAAATTAGAATGCCAGGAAAAAAGAGAGAACACAAAGAAAATAAAACCACAAAGAAACTTGTTTTATTAAAATAGAGAATAACTGTAGAAGCTACATTGTGGTGTAAAATCTATCCTTTTACAAATCGAGGCTTGTTATTTATATCCTTTTTTGAGTTACAATACCATGTGTAGATACCATAGGTGGATACCATGGGTAGATACCACTTACAATACCATGGGTAGATACCACTTACAATTCCATGGGTAAATTCCATGTGTGGATACATAACATGGGTGGATGAATATCATGGATAGATGTCACTTACAATACCATGGGCGACTAAATATAATGGGTGGATGAATACCATGGGTCGATGAAATTTACAATACCATGGGTGGATGGATAACATGGGTAGATGAATACCATGGGTGGATGCCATTTTACATTCGGATCATTCCTCCCTCTTTAAGAAGAAATGGTCCCCATTGTGTGAAGTTCCCTCTTGAGAAGCCTTTATTGAATATGAAGAGCCACTGAAGAGAATGATTTTGTGTAGTTAACCCATAACCATGATGAACGAAGATCCGAGGATAGAGATACCCTGTAATGCTTGTGACCAAATGTGATATTGAAAATGTGCGGCTTAGCAAATGGACTTCAATGAAGTGTGGGTTTGTGGATGAACCAAAACCATGAAAAATGAAGATCCGAGGATAGAGATACCCTGTAATGCTTGTGACCAACTGTGTTACTAACAGTGTGCGACCTAGCAAATGGACTTCGATGAGAAGGATTTTGTGCGGTTGACCCATAACCGTGATGCTGATTGTTAATGAAATAACATATGCCTACATAGCTTGGGGTGGGAGGGCATGTCTCCAAATAACCAAAGCCGAATTCTACTATGTGGAAATTGATGAATGTGAAGTAGGTGCCTACTAAAGTGGGGTGGGAGGGCACGTCTCCAAAGGGAACCCACTCCGAATGCTACTCCAGATTTAAAATGAGCATAAATAGGTCAATATAACTCAGAATATTGATTATAACATGTTTTTGGAAATGGAATGATCATTATACATCTTCTCATGTGTTTGAAATTGATATCTGGAGACCCTGGACTCTCAGATTCGCGCTGGAACTGTCCTACTGTCACAAAATTGATGAAAAAATAGCTGATTTTAAATCAGCATAAATCCCTCGTCCGGACTCCGATTCGACCGATTTATTTTTTTGAAATCAGGTGATTTTTCAAGGGGAGCCCAGATCTGTATCCATTTATCTGAAATTTCCCACTTAAAACTGCAATAAATGACAGGAGAGCTGCTGTCCATGAATTGTCGTCAGAAAAATTGCTTCAACATTGTTGATTTTGAATCAGCGATATATCCCTCATTCGAACTCCAATTCGGCCGATTTTTTTTTTAAATTTGAGTATTTTGTTGCAAGAAATCCAAATATGGTCTTATATTTTGTAAAATTTTCACCAAAATTTTCAGATCTGATCTTCAAAATCGCCACCCAAAAAATTCATGGAGTTTGTTGAAGATTGTTGCCAAAAATTGAAACTGAAATATGCTTCAAACCCTCATTCCCATGGATTCGTAACCTGAATCTGATACCACTGATCTAGATCTTGGGGGGAGGCCCCCAAGATCTAAGAAAATTGAAATGGATCTGACAAGATATGTAAAATTAGAATGCCAGAAAAAAAGAGAGAACACAAAGAAAATAAAACCACAAAGAAACACTTTTTATTAAAACAAAGAATAACTGCAGAAGCTACATTGTGGTGGACAATCTGTCCTTTGAAAAAATGAGGCTTGTTATTTATAGCCTTTTTTGAGTTACAATACCATGTATAGATACCATAGGTGGATACCATGGGTCAAAACCATGGGTAGATACCACTTACAATACCATGGGTAGATACCACTTACAATTCCATGGGTAAATTCCATGCGTGGATGAATACCATGTGTGGATACATACCATGCGTGGATGAATATCATGGATAGATATCACTTACAATACCATGGGCGAATAAATACAATGGGTGGATGAATACCATGGGTCGATGACATTTACAATACCATGGGTGGATAGATAACATGGGTAGATGAATACCATGGGTGGATGCCATTTTCCATTCGGATCACCAAAAACCTAAACCTAGGAGATGAAGCACCAAAACTATGGGCCCCGTTTGGGTAAATTGGTACATCAACTTCCTAAGGTCGTAACTTTGGCATACAATATCCGTTTGACGCGCAAAATACATCATTAGAAAATATATCTGAGGAGTAAAAATTTCAAGTAGTAAACGTCATTCAAAGATTCATGTTTGCCCCTATTTTCCCAAAAAACATCCTTTAATGCCTCAAAATGACTCTGGAAGTTTAAGACTGAAAAAATTGCCAAAAATAGTAAACTATGCTACAATTAAGGAAACTAAAAAACTAAAAGAAACAATGGTTGGGGTCCAAGTGGAATAGGTGGGTGGCCACCAATATCCACCTAGATCATTGAATTTATTTTACAAATAATAAAACATAATTCTTGTTGGGACTGATCAATTTCTTGGCTTGGTAGGCACTTACTAGTGAAATTTTCGACTTGCCTTTGCGCGCATTTATGATGAACGATTTTCCATCCTTGAAGAGCTGGTATTGGTTGTATATCCTCATGAATATTTAATCACACATGTACATGTATGGAGTCCCAAACATGAATCCACATACATCAAGGGGAACCACATCTAGATCTACTTCATTAATAAAATCTGCATTGATAACAAATCTAATTTTACGATGTTTTGTTACCTTCAAATTTTCATCCTTATTTACCCGTACCACTGGATATGGGTTTGGATGATCAAGAACTTCCAACCACAAATTCTTGACTAGATTTTCTCCAATGCGATTCGCCTGTGATCTTGAGACAAATGCAACATCAAGCTTTGTATTCTTGACCTGTATCTTTATATGTAAGAGTTTGGTCATTCCTCTCTTCCTCTTGCTGAAGGCTACTCAGATTAACCTCCTTATGTACTGACGTACAAATGATATTCTCATCCACATACGAGAAAATTTCAACTTGGTTGCTCGAATCAATGACCATGAGATTCTTCTTCATATTATCTTTCTTCTTGTTCTTCAGGTTTAGCTCTAGATGCAACTTCCAACATTTTTCCTTTATATGGACATCTATGTTGCAGTGGTTGCCAGGATATTTGCATTGGTGTGCCGTGGTTACCATATTCTTTCCTTTTCCCCCTTTTTTTTTCTTCTTCCCCTCCTTAGAAGTGTCTTGTTGCTCCTTCTTCAATCCACTTGATTATGCTCTCTTCAAGCCTATATTCCCCAAGTATTGTGCCTATACACAAGCCTCATCCACCGATTTGGGCTTGAACAACATCACTTGCTCACGCAGATGGCAGTGCAGACCCCCCAAATAATTGAGGAGTACATCTAGGTTCTTTGGAGAGATACCCAACATTATAGACATCTTCCTGAATTCTGTGGTGTACTCATGCTTGCTTTCACCCAAATTTTGCCTGCAGTAACGCCACCAGATCCATTGGTCCTCTACATACCCAATGGAATAAAAATGTGACTTAATGAGGGTTTTTAAATCTTCCTAGTTAGTCATTGGAGGTTCTCCCTCTAACCTTAGGGTTTCCGTGTGGCTCCCCCACGAAGTCAGTGCATGGCCCTCTAATTTCAGTATTGTAAATGAGATTTTTTGTCCTTCTTCAATCTGATGGACGCTGAAATAGACTTCCAATTGCTGCAACTAATGGTTAAAATTCACAGCAGCTATCTCATCATGGTACGACTTGATAATGAATTTTTCTTCCATTTTAAATAGGGATTGTGATTGGTTCACGAAACTCAAACTAGGTTGATATTTTTCGGGCTCTTTCTTCGACTGGTTTTCCATTTCTCCCTTATAATCTGATCCCCATTCTGATTTATCCTCTATATTTGAACCCCCATATTCCCCAAGTATCCCCATATTTTTATTCAAGGCTTCCATGAGTATGTTTACATTGTAGTTGATATCTATGAATTTTTGTTCCAACCGCGTAAACCTCACCTCTGTAGGATCACAAGGTTCGTTTACAGATTTTTCGCTCATGATTAAGGTTTTACAATTTTTGGCCCCGCTGATCTTTATCCCTTCAATATCTGAAAAGTACCCAAAGAAACCTACTATGATACTGAACGATCCATCAAGTTTCGTGGATATTCCACTGGATAGTCCGTCACAACATATTTGATAATAATATATTAAAATAATGAAAATTTACAGTATTACAGTTTTATTTAAATTCTAGAATTGTATATTTAACTGTAATTAGTGCATACATGTAAATGGAAATTATGAAAAAAAATTAGAGAATAACAAATTAATCACACACACACATAGGACACAATATATGCTCTTTGGGAAACCCTTTAGGGAGAAAACCCAATTGGAAGGTGAGGTTGCTTTGCTCTCTTTCTCTGTCTGGAAATATGGTTGAAGGTAAAATGAAATAATGCATGTGGCTTGTGTGCTGATATGGTGCAAAAATCCTCTCTGTGTGCTCTACCTCATGTCTCTCCTAGCTATCGTTGCTCACCTATGGAACAAAATTCTCTTGAAAGAATGGAATGCATCTTCCTCCTAGTGGCCCAATTATAACATAACTCAATAATCTATAAGTGGTTAATTTAGACTACATCAACTCTTAAATAGAGTTACAATATATAATCTTCTAGAGTAATTTACATCATAATATTGTGTCTATCCCATTTTCCATGAATAATGGGGGTTGCCACATCATCCTCCCAAACTATAGCTATGAAAACAAGAAGGCCAACTTCTGAGTGGCATAACTTTTGCATACAAACTCTAATTGACACGCTTCTTGTGTTGTTGGAAATATATCTTTGTAGAATAAAATGAAATGGTGTGACTCTAAAGTGACAAATTTTTAGCCCCCAAAATAATCATTTGATGCCTCAAAACACTCCAAGAAGGTTTCATACTTTGTTTTTCCAAACTGGGTCCCACTGTTAAAAACAATCCTGTGTGCCAATTCCTCCAATTTTCCACTCCAAATGCATTGACATGGATGAAAAAAATTATAATGATCCAATCCGGATCATGAATTCTGAGTTCGATATGTCGCAGGCAAGACAAAAGAACAATGAAACAGAACAAGTGTTGTTTATATTTTCCCCCAAGTGCAAAAAGAAGCACTCTCTTAGGGAGTTCCCAATTAACAATATAAGGCCCTATAGCATCTGTGAATGATAACATTCTATAGAGATGTACCCATAATTTCCTAGACTAAAATCAATCTACAAAGAATCAGGGGAGGAGGCTAAAACAACATAATTCATCGGTTCCAAGAAACCATGGCAAGCTTGACCACCTGCTATGATTTAAGATCATTTTTCCTCTTTTAATTCATAGTATAATTTGTATAGTTATCAGCAATTTCCTCAGCATATGAAATATCCTCCAGTGCCAATGATCCAGAAGGATCCAAAAAGGCGCAAAATTTAAAGTCCTAAAATCTCAGCGAAATTGGCACCAAGTCATAGATCGCGTCGAGACAATTCTGACAATGTGAAGGACACCTCAATCTGAGTCTGTATGAGAAATATTATGCTCATATAAAATTTGACACAAGCAACAAACAAATTGTGTAGGTCAGGCCCATAGGGTGCCACATGGCACTCCCATAGGCTTCCATGTGGCAACCTAGTCAGAAGGTACAGTCAGGTCCTTGACACCCTCTTTGGAAAAAAAATTTCTCATTCCTTGATGGGTTTAGTGGCTATAAGAAAATTCAAATTTCTCTTGAGGATCAGGAAAATACTACCTTCACATTCGCTTGTGGTACATTTGCTCTGTAATGCAACTGCAAATTTTCAATGTTTTGTGATAGGGATTTTGCATTGATTTGGTTAATGACTATTTGGATTTTTTTTGGATGATTTTATAGCTTATGGTGACGAGTTTGGTAAAGCATTAAGCATTCTTGAAAAAGTAATAGAATGTTGTATATAGGTTCATCTCTCTCTCAACACTGAAAAGTGTCACATGATGATGAACAAAGGAATTGTACTTGGAAACTATCTTTCTGTTGTAGGTATATAGGTAAATCCAACAAAGATTGAGGTAGTTTTGAATATCCTCACTCCTAAGACATAAAGAGAGGTACACATATTTTTAGGGTTTGCAGGTTACTATAGACGTTTTATAGAATTTTTTTCCAAAATTTCTTCTCCATTGTTTACCTTATTGGTAAAGGAAAAAGAGTTTATATGGACTAACAAGTGTAAGGATGCGTTTGCAAATATTAAAAGGTGCGTAACAACAACTCCTATATTATGAGGACCCAACTATACTATGTTGTTTTACATTTCAACGAATGCTTCTGATGAAACCATTGGAGTTGTGTTGGAACAAAATGAAGCTAATAAACCTTATGCCATTTACTGCATCAACAAGAATTTGACCCCTACATAATTAAATTACACAGTAACTGAAAGGGAATTTCTTGTTATATTCATGCTATCAACAAGTTTACAAATTATGTTACTAGTTATCAAAATTTTGTGAATATTGGTCATTTTTCTATTGTGTTTTTAATGAAAAAACCAATTACTAATGATAGGATCACTAGATGGTTGTTGTTACTACAAGAGTTTGACATCACTATTATAGATATGCCTGGGCGAGATAATGTTGTTGCTGATTTTATTTCTAGACCGCCTAATATTAGTGATGATATGCTTGTAGAAGATTCCTTTCTAGATGAATATCTCTTTGTAGTTTCTACTTAGTTGCCTTATTATGCAAATATTTCCAATTACCTTGTTGCAAGAAAAATTTAGTACCATCTTTCTTCGAGGGAAAAACAAAATATCATTCAAAAAGGTGCTCGATACTTTTGGGTGGATGGATACCTATTTCACGCTAGTCCATATCATCAAATCAGAAGATGTGTGAGAGAAGATTGTATCCATGACATTTTGAAGGCTTTCTATTGAGTCGGTATAGTCATACCTCCGTCAGAGATCAAAAAACTCTTTGTTGCATTTCATTTTAGGTGTCTCATTCATCCAGTCAGTTTCATTCCATTAGAAGCATAGATTATCTGACGGAAGGGTCTTGTCTCTCATTTTTCCCTCATGTCATGTATCTGCTAGTTTGTGTCTGATCATTAAAGTTCATCAAAATTCATCAAAGTCAATTTTACAGTCATTCATAGTCATGGATGGTCTTTTTGTCAGCAAAGAGTCATTTTAGTCATTAGTTCTAGGGTTTCATCTTCAAGCATGTCAAATAATGCCAGCAGGCACATGAGGATGTTTCTAATAAGTTTTCATTCCAAAATTTTCATCATCAATAATGCTGAGAATGATTCTTTTTCAAAACTCCGTTTTGAAGAAGAAATCATCAAATTTATTTTTTGTAATAAATGTAATTTCATCCTTTGTAATTTTTAAAGTTTTTTAGTCATGAATTACATTAGGCGCAGCCTTGGTCATCCTTTACCGAAATCCAATGCCAATCATCCCTGCAAGAAATTGACAAAAGTTTCATCATTCAGCTCAAAAAAGTCAAAGTGGAAACAAAAAATAGAGTTTGTATTAAAATTTCAAAGTGCCAAAGTTCTACAACTTTACAAAGTGGGTTATTTCAAAACAAAAATCAAAATCCATGGTTCTATGAGATATTTTCCACTTTCAAATTTCATTTTCCCGCAACGAGATATCAAAAACCCAAGAGAGAAGCCGAGTTGAAGTTGGAGAAGCGAAAACAGAGTTTTTGGAGGCGGACTGTCTGTGAGTTTGCTTGCGCGACGCATCAGCATGTCGCAGCGCATAGAGCCGATGTCCACAGTGCATTTTTGAACGTGTGTGGTGCATACAGTGAGCACAATGCACTGGGTTTTGTGTGCGGCGCACAGAGCCTCCAAGCCGATTTTCATCACTGCTTCATCAAAAACCAAAACAACTCCACTTCTTTTGCTCCAAGTAAGTTTGTAAGCTCTGGCCATTGATTTGAGTTTGTGTTGGGTGTTGCTAGAGGGAGGAATTTGAAAGTTGGGAGGTTGAAAATATAAACCCTATATTCATATCAAAATCTGCTCCTTAGAGTTTTAAAATTGGTGGTTTAAAAAAAACAATTTTGTGCCAAGTATTTCATTCCTCATTGGTTTATTCTCTCTCAATGTTTTACTATCATCATACAGTCCCTCTACTTTTCCCCTATGTCTCCAAAGCCACTCTTATCACTTGTTCCCATTAATCCCTATCCCCTAAACCTATCATTCCATATCACTTTCCCTTTCCCATATTATTTGCATCCTAAATCCAAAAATCCCCAATTCCTAATAGTCAAGTGACTGTTAGCACACCTTACTTTCACTTAACAAACTCCACTTTTCCCCACTGTTCCATATTCCTCATAGTCCCTCATTTCCATTTGGCACACATTTTGCACTTGGAGACAAAGACACTAAAGTCCACATTTATCGTTTTCAACCAACCAAACATACACTTGTCATACACATTGCAACACCATGACAGACACAGATTCATCTTATGAGCAAGACAGTGATTCTACCGCAGAGCTTCATGTACCGAGAAGGCCTCGTAAAGGAGGCAAACATGTGAGGGAGGAGCCCACCTCATTGGCTCAGTTGGAGGCCTGCCCACTTGCCATGGCTTGTTTTCGGGAGCAATCATGCTATCAGTATTGTGAGAGGATTGCTCAGATTAGACATCATCAGGAGTTATCCCAGTTTTTTGTTTTACATTTGCGTGATGGTCATGTTACTCTCGCTGGTGTGAATTTCACCTTGACACCAGAAACCATTTCTCAGGCAACAGGAATACCGAATGTAGGTAAGGAGTGGAACAAAAGAAAGCAGGTGGATAGAGTACATTACGAGCCATACATCAGGCCTGGCTATCTGAGGTAGCTCAGCAGGGTATTCCCATTCTGGTTTCTGAAGGAATCTTATGCACCATTGATGAGACTCATTATCAGGTACTTTAGTTGTGAGGGTCGGTTCTCACGCCTCTATGCATACCACATCAGACTATTGATGCATTTCATGAGGGTGAGGATGATAAACATTCCATATTTCATGTGCCGAAACATAGATAGGATGACTACTCTTGTGCATAAGAAGACTCTAGAGCAGCAGCACAACAGCATCTATCACTATGCGCTCATCAAGATGATTGTGGTACATCACCTTGGATTGCAGGGCATTGCATGGGAAGAGTTCATTTCCCGTGACTTCTTTACAGCCCCTCAGCCTCCTTTAGAGATTGTTCATGATGCAGGTGAGCCTTCACATTATTTTGAAGGTCTCGAGACAGAGCCTATCATTGGCGTTCCAGTATTTGTTACTTATCAGAGAGGCACGAGAGCATTGTTTGCAGCAACCCGACAAGTACTATCTCCACCCGGGGTGGAAGGGGTCTCGTTGCCGTCGTCATCAGCACAGGTACAGGTACAGGACAGAGGAAAGAGGCCTATGCAGGAGGAGCGCCCTTCATGATGCCATGACATTGATTTCATATTGATTGACGAGGATTTGAGCTCTCCAAGCTCAAAACTGAGGGAGATCATTCAAGAGCACAAAACTAAGATCGACACATTGAATGACAAGTTTCAGAGAGCTAAGTGGGTCATAAACTATCTGGAGTAGTGCAACAAGAAATTGGAGGATCAGTAGGCGATCATGGAGTTGCAAAGCATCTGTGAAAACCGACAAGCTACCCAAAGAAGCCCATCCGAGATGACACCTATTGAGCGGGAGATTGAGACCGATAAGGAGACTTGGCTTGAGAGAGTCAACATCCATCTCAAGAAGCTTTTGGAGAAGGCAAATAAGGAGAAGAACATGCTCCGACACATGAAGAATCACTATTGGGCACGCACACATGTCTGCAAAGCAAAAATCAAGATCCTGAAAGCGAGGCTGAGAAGGGCACTGAGGAGGCGCGAAAGGCACGATCGACTTCAAATCTTGGCAAAAGGTTCTTTGGCTGAGCATGGTACTTGATGAGAGACCTTCAATCCAAATTTCAAGGAATTTGGAGAAAATTTTGTCATTTTTGATTTTTTTGGTCACAAAACAAGTTTTTCTGCCCGACGCTTAGCGCCACCTTGTGCGCGCTTACGATTGGGAGATCTTCTGGAGGAAAACTTGGTATTTCCGAATTTGTTTTGAAAATTTATGCATGCTCAGGAATGGCCTAAGAGTTTCATCAAGTTCTGGGTGGTCTAAAGGGTCAAAAACACCTTGAAAATGGCCTTTCTGCCACTTTTTTCTCACACAGGAACCAGTATTGGGAGATTGAACTTTTGGAGGGGAAAATTAACACCAAATCTAGAAATTCCACTTGGGTTGGAAAGTATACAGGTAGGGATTTCCAACGAGTTATCATGAGCTCAATTTTGACTTCAGGAAGTGCCTCAAAATCACCTCCAAACTCGTGCTACGCATAGAGATTTTGGGCGCGGCGCATAGAGGATTTTGGCCTATTTTTCACTCCACAACTCAGAATTTCGCCTAGTTTTGGCCAGTTTTACTTTTTCATGTAACTTTTGATCTACCTTGATGTAATTTCATGTTCATGATGTAATTTTGGCACATTTTTACTTGTTCTAGAAGATTCATTCACTAAAAGGTGAAATGTGAGTGAATGGATCAGTTTCCTAGCATATAGAGGCAAGTTGTTTCATGGCCTATTTTCTAGTTCCTAGTTTAGATATGGTTGAAACAGCTCCTAGAATGATGAGCTCAACCCATAGAGGCATGGGAATGGGTTAGGCTTGTCTATAGGATGTATTTTCTCAGTCACTTTCAAGGGTTGGACACTTGGGATTGCTGGCACTTCATTGTACATTTCATTCTGCAATTTTGGCAAAGGAATAGACCAGGGTTTGCAGCCCTCTTTGGGATCCTTGTGGCTCTGTGTTTTGATGGTGTTTTCCTCTATGTATCTGTAATTTCATGGATGTTTATGTGTACCATTTTCATTCTCCTTTCTTCTTAAACTGAACAAACAAGTTATAAAGGTAGAATTCATTGGTTTGCTTTGCTTTGCCTTCATTTTTGTTTAGTTTTTCATGTTTTCATCTGTTTGAGGAGGACTCTTGAGACCCTCTTGCCCTATTTAGCTCCTCACCGGTCTAATCCATCCATTTACTTAAGCTAAAGAATCAAAACTATTTCCTTCCTTGCCCCAATCAGAATTCTGCAAAAACTAGGCCTAATCCCCGCACCCAAAACTGCCTTTCCTTTTGATCCAACAAAAACCCCAAAAAACTTAATCAAACTCCTTCACTTATATACCTAGCCTAAAATTAGCTTTCATTTCAGTCATCTCAAGCCCTATTGATTACTTTTCACTGAGATTGACCCGGAGAGAGCCCTCTCCTGTTCTGGTAGGGCTAGCTACCAGACTGAGCGTGGTTTGATGTTACCCTGAACTCTGCCTTCCTTCAGCCTGAGGTAGATTTAGGGGAAATAACACCTTCCATGATGAGCCTTATAAAGGCCACTTTGCGGATAGAGGACAAGCCATAAAGTGCTTCATATAGGATATTTATGGCTAACTATATTCAAATATGCAAGGAAGTATGTATAGGGATATGATAGTTTCCAGAGGATGGGACAACCCATCCAATCATATGAAATGATGTTACAACATCAGTTGATGGTAGAAAAATTTGAGTGATGGGATTTATATTTTGTGGGACCAATTAATCCCCCATCTTAGCGGAAGTCCTATATTTTGGTCTACATAGATTCTATCATAAAATGGGTTGAGGCTAAAGAACTGACTAGAGCCATCAAACAAGCTGTTTCAAATTTTCTATTTGGGGATATTTTTGTTTGGTATGGAGTGCCTAGGGATATAGTTACAGATGGAGGAGCATAATTTACTTCCCATCTAATACAAGACCTTGTCAAGAAATAAAGGATTCATCACCTAGTTACTTCTCCTTAACATCCACAAGCTAATGGGAAAGTGGAGAGTAATAATAAATTGCTTGAGACAATTCTTATAAACACAGTGGCGGGCCACCATCGGGACTAGGTTGAAAGACTTCCGAAGGTGTTATGGCTCATAGGACCACTTGGCAGAATACCATAGGTTTTTGTCCCTATGAACTTCTATATGGTAAGAATCCTGTCTTCCCATTGAATTTAAAATAATGACTCTTAGAGCTGATTTGGAGGTAAATTTGGATCTAACGACATCACAAAAGCACTATTTGGAAAAACTCAATGAATTAGGAGAAATGTGCTTGGCTATTGTGAAACACACTGATATTATCCAATAGTAGCGTTCCAAGTGTCACGATAAATTTATTAAGAAAAAGGACATTAAAAAAGGAAATTAGGCTTTGTTGTATGAATCAAGATTTATGGATTTCAAAGTGAAGATTTGTACAAGGTGGATAGGTGCTTACGAAGTGGATGCAGTTTTAGACAATGGGAATGTAAGGTTGACAACCATTGATGGGTTTCAAACATCTTTGCTTGCCAATGGACATCGTCCTTGGTTGTACCAGAAAAAAAATTCTAAGGATTCATTCATTAACATTGTCTCATATTCAAACCTTGAAGTTTTTGGGGTAAAGGGAGACCTCCCTACATTGCTAGCCATTTAATTTGTTTTTTCCTTAAAAGAAGAAGAAAAATAACAATAAAAGTTCTTAAAAAAATGTATAATGGTGAAAACACATTTTGGGGCATGGTTAGACAAAAAGTGGTGACTGAAAGCCAGCTTGCTGGTAGTCAACACATCCTTACTACTACAATTACAGTTCGCTAATTTTCTCCTATTTCACCTGTAAGTGGTTTGTTGCTACTAAAATTTGTTGATATATAGTGAGAAATACTGCCATTGATATGGATCACTACACCTGCTGACCACTACAAAATTTTTTGCTGCTAAATACTAGATGTACCTATACCTGTTGATCATTGCAATCTTCTGCTACTACATACTAGATGTACTTGTTGATCATTATAATATGTTACTGGTTCATATTACATGTGTTTGTCCCTGCTAATTATCGCAAGTTGTTCCTGAAGATATACCGCTTGTACCTAATACTCTTGGATCGTGCTTTTCATTCATGGATTTATGCTTATACATAAAATTCTTGCTGAAACACGAATTTTCTATAACACAATAGCCATGTCATACCTCACCAGAGGGAAGTTTTCCATGATTTTTTTGCCACACATCTTCAGATGAGTTAACGCCACTCTCACAGTCACCATGTCAGCATTAATGATAAGTCTATCATAGGTACAACCTCTAATCATTTACTTGCACTGCTGATATTGAGGGTGACATAATATTTCTATTACAAAGGCTGAGGACGACCATCATATTAAAGTTGGGGGGGGGGGTGTGAATCATACTATATGATATATATATTCACCTTTTGATTCAACATATCATTAATTAAACCTGAATTTACTTATCCAATCATCATTTCCCAAAAAAAAATTGATATGGCCATTGACAATACTTCCTGAATCATTCAGATTACCTTTCAACTATGTCATGACATGACTGACGCTCTCCCTTAATTAAAAATTTCCATATTTAACATTGCAAATTCCAATGAAGTCAACATTTTTCTCTTAACGAGCTTCTGCATGAAGGATTGCTAAACCTACAATAGCCTTATAAATTGGTAAGTGTTGTGTCTGCAATGATTTTTAGCTATGGTTGGAGCAGCTATTAGACATGAACCAAATTCAACCAAGGATTTGAAAAAACATCCAAGAGCCTACAAATAATTAAATTGTGGGATGACTAGCATATTTTTATAGTTTTCAAGGGTTTGATGACCGAATTTCTCTTGAATTTACCAAAAAATTGAATGAGAAGGGTTTGTGGTAATAGGATGAAAAATTAATGTTACAGAAGAAGTGGTTTCCAGGGTGACAACCCTACCTCAGGAGGGAGTGTGTTGGTTCAGTAGAAAGGTTGCAGTTCCATCAAATAAAGACACATTTTTGCAGGAGGGAGAAGAAATAAAGTATAAAGGGAGAGGCGTGGACAATACCTCTCTTCCACACCTTTGGGAAGAAGTTGCCTATTTTATTCAAAAAATTATAACTTGTGAAGGGTGTTTTGGAGTTGTATTAAACTACCATTTTAAGCTTTTGGCACATTTACAAAATAAGCAACTTGTCAATATGCCTTATTATCTTTTAAATCCACTACAACATATTGATACCATTATTTGTGATGCCAAACATCCAAAAAATTGCACGAATAATCATAGTTTGATCAAGTTGGTCATAATAGATTTGCTGCAACAATAAGGGGGAAGATGGACAAGGATGTTTGTTGGTGCAAGAGTACCAGTCCAGGAGGAAGTGGAGGAAAGCGAACCTAAAGAGAAAGAAGAAGGAGATGAATCTGAAGAAGTGTGACCAAGTGGAAGACATGTTTCTGAAACTTTAACACCTACACAAATCCTTCAGGAAGGAACCCCTATGGAAACCTCTCCTACTGAATCAAGGGTTAAGGACTCGCCTGCTGAGAAAGGAGCATATGCTGAAACACTAGTGGATATTGATAGTGGTCAGTCCAAAAGCTTTCATGGAGGATTTATTATAAAGGAAGAACAATATCAACCCTTGTGAAGAAGGCTGAGGAAGAGGCCATTAGAGAAACCTATGGTTGGAAAATTCATAAATAAGAGGGTGAGAATTATTGTTCCAGTGCAAGATGCTCCATTATCCAAAACTTCTACTATTAAAGAAGAGGTGAAGAGACTAGAAGAACATGCCAACGAAAATAGAGAAGAAGAACTTGAGCTAAAACAAGAAGATACTCCCCCATCTAGTAAGTTTGAACCTAAACCTCTATCTCAACAAATTGATGATTTGAGAAAAGAGAATGAAGAGTTAAAAAGACAATTTGAAATGCTCAAAAATAAAATTCACTATAAGAATATTGAGGGTTGGAAACCACAATTGAGGTAGTAGAAATGGTGTCATACTCTCTGAAACTAGTATAGATGAAAAACAAGTGGGTAGAATGTGTAGGGAGCTTCTTGAGGAAGCTGAAAAACTGATGAATGCTTCAGTTAGAATACAATTTGAAATTTAAAAGGAGGATGTGGAATTCCAAACTACACCACAAGAACTTGTTGATGATATTGTTGCTACACAAGAAAAAGCAGTTGAAATAGAGCAGTTGAAGGATTAATTGGATGCACCATAAGAACCTATTGATACTACCACTACACAAGAACCAACAATTGAAACAAAGCAGCTAAAGGGGGAATATATTGGTTGCACCACAAGAACTTGTTGACAATAATTTTGCTACACAAGAGATAGCAGTTGAAACTCAATGGCTTAAGGAATATAAGAGTGCTGATACACAAGAACCTACTAATTACACTGTTGTCACACAAGAAGCAATAATAAAGGTAATACAACCATGAGAAATTGGAGAATAAATTGGAGAGAAAAGATATTTGTAGGAATCTGTTGGATCCACCACTATAATATCAATAGAAACTGTGACATTAAATGAGGCAACAAATTTGACCTTTTTTCTTCATGAATTATGTAAATGGAGTTGATTGGTAGTGTCACTACAAGAGGAGGAAATCCCTTTGAGTGGACATGAGAACATTGTTCATGATATTAAAAAGGCATGAGTTGAGGACTTACTATGCTAGATACTGAGAATAAAAGAGAATAAAGAAGAATGAAAGAAAGAAAAAGTCAAAATAGTGGAGTCGTGGGAGAAGGTTCAAGCATTGTAGAAGGATACAAGTCAGATGTATGATATGGAATTGGTTAATTAAGTTGTAGGAACCCCTCTCCTTACCCTTTTTTTTACAAGAGACACTTTTTCTGTTTAGATTGATAGTCGTTAAAGAGAAACAACCATATAAAGTGAGTGACCCCCATAATTTGCTAGAAACATTTATGCATGCTAGTTTTGTGGAACAACAATATGTTTGTTTTGGAGATATAAAGTTTAATTTTAAACCATATGTAGGGGGAATTCAATTGAGGGATTTTTATTCATTTATGTAGAACCAAGTTAATTGGAAAGAAACCCATGACACTGTAACAAAAAATATGAAAATCACTTCATTATATGTTTGAAATAAATTGGGATATGCTGATGTGGTATTGAGAGAATTCAATAATTTTTTTGCAGTTCTCTGAGGCACATAACCAATTGATGGAATTAAGGAACAAAGTTCTGGAACATTGTTCCAAAAATATTGAGTTGATGAGGTAGGATGCTCTTGATGGATGCAGGTTAAGATGGGAAGCCTCTGAAAAAATTTGAGAAATGAAGACCCATACTAATTTCAAAACTTTGTGCATATACTTTCTAAGACCCTTTAGTACTTTGATTGTGTTAGAAAATGTGGATATACTTGGATGGGACTTAGATTCAAATTTCGATTAATTTGGCTTCCTATATCTTAGTATCGGTGTTCATATCAACTTGAGTCATCCGATGCAGGATGGTTGTCGGATTGGTTTATTTCTTGTGGTTATAAAGCCTCCATAGATGATATAGTAGAAACATATAATTTATCTTAATTGTATTCATAACACACATCAAAATTCGTCTGAAGAATGTTTGCACGAGGACATGTGGTTGCTTAAGTTGGGGGGAGATGTTGGGATGTGGAATTGGCAACTTTTTGTACCTATTTTGTCGATTTTTCTTACCATTTTGGCCTTAAAAGCTATACCCTATTAACTTATTTATCGTCCTCTGACCAATGTATGTTTCTTTTCTATGTAACCTTTCTCTATTAACTTTTCTTTAATTTTAACGCGAGGTTAACTGTTTTAGGAAATCTTATTAACAAAAAAGACAAGGGATTGTTTTAGGGGAGAGCTTGGCTCACTAAAGGTGTTGTTGCAAGGATGTTATGTTCCAGTTTTTGTCTTGCCAATTCTAGAGTTAAATACATGTTGATATTGTTGCTGCTACACTCATACTTTGTTTTCCAACAATACAATGGTCAACTTGGCTATCACTTGATCGATTCAACATTGACCATTGTGCAAATAAAGAAATTTATTTATTGACAATAAAACCAAAATCATCAAAACAGTTACGACTTCTAGTTATCGATTTTTTTGTATTTTGGAAACATTTTATAATATTTGTATTCATAAAAAACTATTGTATTATGTTTCTCGATTTGGGAAATCAAAGAATTGAAATATTCTCAAGATTGATTACTTATCAAAGATAAATGCATGTAATTTATAAAAGAGGATGTCCTCTGCCTGACGGGGAGCAACATAAACATTGTGATTTTGGAAAACTATGTAAACACAATCATTTCTAAATATCAATGCAACTCCGAGATTTGTGGCATCTTTCTTCATTGTTGATTAGCTTTTGAGCTATATGTACTGGATCCCTACTAAGGGGGAATGACCCTCCTCTTTGGAAAGGATTGCTAAGTTAATAAGGTACTATAGGTGTATGTGTAATTTCTCTCAAATTTGATATATATTTATTGAATTACATGATAATGTTTTAATTAATTGTGTAACAGTTTAAGTCGTCGACTAGTCCACTCATATTTATGCGATCTCTGTATTGATTTATTGTTACAATTTGGAGATTGTATTGATGCGTTGTTGTGTGATTTTTACATATTGCTTTTCAACATGATTCAACATGTCTTTTATTGAGTTGAGATTCGAGTGGAAGAGTGTTATTTTTCCTTTGCAAGTAGTGATTGAGTGATCAAGTGATTTGTGTGAGTGTTCCAGTGATGATTTCTCAGTGGTAAGAGTGATGATTGCAACAACATTTTAAGGGATAATGTCACTAGAACTAGTTATACATTGTTCTTGCATATAATTTGCATGATAGCTTTGAAATAACAGACCTACCCCGGTCGAGAATTTATGTGTGAGCATGGTTACTTGATCCTTATTTAAAAGACAATTAATCTGACCAACACTCACACACTTGTTAGAGGTCACTTGGCCTTTTTTTTTTATTTTTTATTTATTTTTAAATTTTTTATTTTAATATTTTGAAACAAAATTACTTTTTTTCTATATTTTTTATGTCATGTCTGACCAAAGGTAATTAGTCTTTTCAATTTTTCCAGCTAATAAAAAATTGGAATTTCATTTTTGAAAAAAAAAACCAATTACTTTATTTACAATATTGTCATAAATACTGCATTTTATAAAATATTACAATAAACTATAGCAAATTCGACAATTTTTCCAAAGTCAACTAAGTTTATTGAAAATTTATTTCTATATTCCCTACTATGACAAGGATTAATAAATAAGATAAAAATAAATAAAGATGGTTTAGATTAATTTTGTAATTAAAAAGGTTTTACCAAATTATAATTTAGGATTGGTGAAATAAAAATTAGTAAATAATCAAGAAACAAGAATTTTGAATTTTGTTTTATGTGGAAGGATTTGAGATTTAAATTATTTTGTAAAATTCTTCCTTTAAGTTTTGTTTAGTAGTTGGAATGATGTGTCACTTTGAGTTTTCGTTTAAACAATAGCATGTGTAAAGTTATTGTGTGAGGATAAGTGTTTAATCCAGTAGGTTGTTTTAATTTTATCCTCCAAAAAATAATGTAACATATATAATACAAATAAAATTAGCTGAAATAGATATTAATAAGATACTTTATTATTTTATTTTAGTATTACATTAAAAAAGTAATTTTAATTTTCCACTGCTATCTCGACAATTCAAGTATAATGTATGAAGTAGTTTTCTTATTTTTATAGGGGGATTTTTTGGTAATATATTTGGAGATATTTATTTAAAATGTTTGTTAGAGCTTGAGTGATTTTCACATATTGGATATAGTCCAAAAAATTTCTTTTTATTTGAGAGTAGTTAAGGTTTTCTTTATCCCAAAGACTTGTACAAGCTGTTGGAATCTTATTGGAAGTGGGATACAATTTCATTAATTTTTAAATGGTGGATCTCTTGTTTATTCTTGTAAAGAAAGGATTGATATGTAAGTTCTTAAATATGGAAGCTTTTCTTTATATATATGGACACCAAAGGTTTTCAGAACTAGGTAATGCTCCAAGTATTTTTATGAAGTGAATACAAGTCTTTTAAATACTAGCAATACATCTATTAGAATTCTTTTTTGAAATGAGTTGGGAGATGGATTGGCTGCAAAGATGACTTTGTAGAAAGGATCTTTTTATTTTTATCAATCCATTGATTACATGGGTGTTCCTTTTAGGTGCATAAGATACCATAGATTGTTCATCAAGTTTCTTATGCGGTTTTCCTTTTCATAAAAATGTGTGGATTTGAAAATCAAGGGTCTAAATGGGGAAAAAATGCATGTGAATTTAAGCCTTGTTTCAGTTCCAAGACAACTAGTTAGTTTGGAGAAGAATGGGGGGTCTGAAGCAAAAGAGAATTTAGAAGAGGAATCTTCTCTAAAGGATAAGGTTGTCGAAGAGGTGGTGGATGTACATGTCATGGATGTGTCTCCTCTAAAAAATTATGTGGCTATAACTAATGAGTCTAGTGCAAAAGGATAATCCCATGTAGAAGAAGGAAAGTCACTAAAAGGATCTATCCCTTTTAAAATTACGAACTTGTTTTTCTAGTTTTGGATAATGCATGTCTATTAATTTTTTAGGGGATTCTTTTGCGTTTACCATTATCATTGGGTCCAACTCTAGAGAGGGTAGCTTTGGGGAAGATGGGTGTTGAATATTCTTCTACTGAGAGGTATTCTCTTGCAACTAATTATCTTGAAGTTTTAGAGTGGTTGTTTCCTTATATGGGAAGGATGGTATTATAGGAGAAAATAGTTATAATTTGAGATTAGAAAAATGGTTTTAGAGGTTTTGTTAAAAATGTTGAGGGTTGTTTGGGTATTATATGGTCAAAAACACTCACCTTTTTAGGGTCCTTAGAGCAAGCAACCCCCTTGTTTTGGATGGTCCATGATTGTTGTGCCCTAAAAACATAGAGGTCTAGGCAGACTCAACAAAAAAAATTCCGTAAAAGGAATTGTTGATTCCAATAGGTCCTATGTTTGGCTTTTACAAGAAACTATGGAAGATGGTGGGAAGTTTGTATTTAACTTAGGAAATGTAGTTGGGTGGGTGGGGTTTTATTTATGTTTATGCTAGGAGTTGTTCTCTAGGACTAATTATAAGGTGGAGATCAAGATTTTTAAATTGTTCTAAATACAAGTCCTTTCACTCAAGTTTCAGAGTTGTTTTACACTCTGAGGGATTTGAAAAATATTTCATTGGGTATACCGTGATAGGATTTGCTATTAGGAATATTTCCAATTATTGTGATTTTATTGGGTATGGTAATATTATTTTGTTAGGGGATCTCCTTTTCACTAAAGGAAAAAGTTTAATATGGGGACCCGTTACATAAGTTGATCCATTATGTGATTTTTTTATAAAAGGACTAGATGAGGTGGGTTTGTTTGACATCGAACCCAAAAAATGAGACCTACTAAGAGGAATAAGATGGTAGGAGAGGAAATGGTTTAGGAAATATTGGTTATGTATGTGCTGTTTATTTATCTAATGAGAGATTAGCTAGGGCAAAGGCAATTGGTAGGAAAAGGGAGAGATTCATATCAATTTTTTTTTTTGAGATGGTTTTTGTGGGAAGGAATCCACCAAGTTTGTTCAAGTTTAACTTAATTTGTTTGGAAGATGCAAATTATGTTCATTTGATAAAATATTTATGGGTCCCCTTTGATGCATCTAGAAATGTCACTATTATAGTTCAATTTCTAGATAATTTGGAAAATGTCAAGAAAATAACTGTAAAATGGGCTTTTGAAAAGAAGAAAAAGGATGAGCAAGGCCTCAAAGAAGAATTAGAAGGATTTTATCTTTAGGACATGGTATGGTTTTAAAATATGGAGTATAAGTTGAATATTAACCAATCGGAGTAGAAGAATAAAATGTTATTAGAATATAAAGAAGTAGATTGTAGGCTCAAAAGAAAAACCCTTTGGCTAGATAAAGGTTATAAAAATATATAATATTTTCACCAGTTTTATATGGATAAAAATAATGTGAATACCATTTGGAAGGTTGGCATATCTAATGGGAATGAAGCAACTACTTTTGAGGAGATACCTAGGACCTGTGTTGGGAATTTTATTGAAAATTACAAGGAAGAAAGTAGGGTGACAATAGTAGAAGTGATGAAAATAACTATTTCTTCCCTTAGTTTTGTGAGTGAGTTGGATTATACTATATTAACTAAAGATGTTTTAAATGATGAATTAAAATCTATAATGTGCTCCTTTCAAAAGGATAAAATCAGATGTCTCGATTGTTAGCTTATGGATTTCTTCTTAGGTTTTCTTGAATTCTTTAAGGATGATTTGTTAATATTGATTGAAGAATCCAAATTATTTAGGGAAGGTGTTGGCTTGTTTTAATACTAATTTTCTTGTTCTTATACCAAAGTTGGATAATCCTTCTAAATCTGAATAATATTGGCTTATTTCATCATGTGATTATATCTACAAGGTTGTAGGCAAAGTCATTTCTAGGAGGGTAAAAATCCTACTTTATACTTCAATTTATAATAATAAATTTGTATTTTTACTAGGAAAACATTTCACAAAGATGTAAGAGTAGCACATGAAGGTATTCACATAATAAAATCAAAATACTAAAGGTAATGGTGGTAAAATTTGATCTTTCAAAGACATGATTGGGCTAGCTAGCTCTATCTAATGTCAATGTTGGTTTGGAGTGAACCCCTTGGTCACTTCACTTGAGCATCCAATATAAAAAAATATAAATCCATATATTCCTAAAGGGGTAAATTATTATTACTCATTATTCACTAACATGTTATTGAGATACAAGAATCATGCAAATAAATATATGTAGGGGTGATAAGTAATGTTCTTTGCAAAGGGCATGCCTTATCATTATTACATATTAATGATACATTATATAACAATTGTCCTATGACTATTATTATATGGTATTTATTTATTATTAAGACAATACATTTAATATACCCTATCAATATTACAAGTCTTCCTCTCTTAAAATTTTTTGTCCTCAAATCATAGGCAATGGGAAACTTATTTTTATATAATTAACTATATGTGTAACTATAATCTATTATATAAGGTTGAGGGCATAAGGTGATATGATGTTCGAAGACTTGAACAATATTGGCACATTGAAAAAGGTTTAATCCATACAAACTCAATTCTTTTTGAACTTCATCCTTGATGGTTGATTGTTGCATAATTTTCTTTTCCTTCAATTCCATGTGTTGTTGATGTAACTTCTCCAATTTGTATTAATCATTAGACTTGGATAATGTCTCATTGAATAATGGTTTTGAGATTCACTATTCCATGAATATTGATGAGTATTACATCTTGTTCATTGTTTATGTTGACATTGAATTTATTGTCTTTCTTGAGGATTTCATTGGACATGGGGGTGTCGATATAGTTTCATATGTGATGGTTTTACTTCATTCTATTATCAAATTTGTCTTCTTTTTAGAGACAATCACACCCTCTATCTTCTTTTCTTAGTCTTTTATTACTTTGTCCTTGTATTTAATACTATTATATTTGACATGTACATTCTTCAAATGGAGTTCAACTTCTTCAAGTATCTTCTATTGGCCTTCTTGAATCTTGTCTTCTTTCTCCATTTGAAGTTGGAATGTGATCCCATCTATCAAATTCTTATGTCATTCCTCAATTGTAGATTGCATTTATGATTTTACCTCATGAACATTTAGGATTCATAAACATTCTTGCAAAGTTCCTCCTTGAAATTTTTGATAGTATATTCTTTAACTTTTGCGATAATGTCTCCATCTCTATTATTTAATTCAAACTCTTGTAAATGCCTTTTCACTTTCTTAACATCATTAGGAAGTTTTTGGTTATCCTTACAAAACATTTTTATTTCTTCATATTTATTTTTAAATTATTCCAGTGAATCATCATGTTATAACACACTTTTGCTATCATTTCTTGCATTAAGTTCTTAACCTCCTTAATGAGTAATTAATTAAGGTATTGCATCTTACATCATTGGTTAGTGTAATTCTTAAGCTCTTCTTTTAATTCATCATTATATTTCTCTAATATGGAAAGTTTTTCTTTGACTCCTTGAATTAATCTTCAATTTTATGTATTTATTCCTTTCTTTAAGTCCTTGATCCCTTCTATTGAGGTTGCTTTATCTACAATTTTAACTTTTGGAAGCTCTCCCACTAATGCAACTTCATTAATAACAATATAAATTTTTTCCATGTTGACTATGTTGATGTTAGTACCCTTATTAATGGTTTGGGATTTTTATTACGTCTTCTGCTCATTCTTCAAATTCTTCATTTCTACCATGTTTGATGTTAGTACCCTTTATTTAGATGACCAATTTCTACCAACATTTTCAATCTCTCTTTTGTGAGTTCTTTTTATATTGTTATTTTATTGTCGGTGACTGTTTTATCTATCGTTAAAATTTACAATTTTTTGTATTTGATTCATAAACCGTTGTGGATATTCCACTGGACATTTTGTCACAACATATATGATAAAAATATGTTGAAATCTATACTATGAGGGTTAATTTTCCTTCACTTTTAGATTTATTGATTGTTGTTTTATGCTTATCCATGCAATAGATAAAATGTGAAAAATAGAAAATAATAAAATACAATCACACACCAACTACAATGAACACAAGATATACTATGAAAAACCCTTACAAGAGAAAACACAACTGGAAAGTGAGGCCACTCTACTCTCTCTTTATCTGGAATGGAAATAATGTAAGTATAAAGGAGAAGACACTTCCTATGTAGTAACTTGAGACATGTGGCCTTTTAGGTTACTACAAAAAACTAAACTACCTTTGTTACGATCTCTCACTCCCACTCCGAGTTTTCTACTCAACTATGGAACAAGATATCATCAAATAGAATGGAACCCCATTTCCTCCTAGTGGCTCAATTAAAATGTAGCGTAAAAACCAACTAGGGGTTAAGTTTTACTCTAAATCTCAACTATAGTTATGAATTCAAGCCTTCTAGATTCTTCTTCCAAGGTCCTACATGGATAACCCCTTTTGCATGAGTAACAGGGTTGACATGGCACCCTCTCAAACCATGGTGGTCAAACACAATAAGCCAACTTCTGGGAGGTATAAATTTCACATATAAAATCTGATTAACATGATTATTGCACTGTGTTGATAGAAGTAAATGGCTTGAAAACAATAAAAGAGTTCTCTTTGATATCAAGGCCCAATTAGACCTCACACAATTTTGGATATGAGACCGATTTTAATTTTTACCCAGTAACCATTATTGTATTTTTAGTAATCTTGTGATATATGGACAATTTTCAAATCAAGCAGTATGTAGATTATACGCTAAAATATCTAATGCACTAAGATAAAAGGGGTAAGCTAGATAGTAGTGGAAGTTAGAAGAGAAATAGGAAGTGATGAGCTAGTAAACACACAATTGCACAATCAAGGAAATAGTTATTTGAAATCCAAGACAACACCAAATGTCTAACTTACTAGAAAAAACCAAAAAAGATAGTATGTTGATCTAAAAAGTGCTCATAGAATGAAGGATATAGAACTAAAATAGTAAGCATGTTGTTGAGTATGTGTTTTTTTCTTTGCACAACTAGCCTCGCATGACCTCGGGAAAATTTTTTCTGTGGGTTTTTGTGTTCATTTTTGACAATTTTTTGCACATGCTTTATTTTTTATTTTTTATCTGAAAGTGGTTTTGTGGTGCATGGTGGTTTTGCCGACGCTTTTCTAGTTTCAAATAAGGAACTACAATTGTATTCTAATACAAGGTAAATGGATTGTAGTTCATGGTTTCCAGGGGACATATATTGCATTGTATTACTATATAGAAGAATCGATATATATTGAAAAATATTACTCGTTTTCTTGGTTTTGGGTTTCCAAGATGAAATACTTGTGGTAATGAATGTGTTTTCCATTGCATATTTTTTGTTTTAATTAAGAATATAATTGCAAAAAATTGAATGTATAGGGTAAACCTACACATGTGAGAGATACCATCTAATTCAAATAATATCCATAATATAGCAATATACATCCTACAAAGTACTCACATACGTGAATTTCTTGAGAGTAGTCATAAACAAAGACAAGAAGTGTGCAGTAATATAAATCCAACAATGTCATTCAATGATTCTTGATATTAAAGCAATGAATGGAAAAGTACCGACCAACTAGATTTGGTTTGTAGGCATATCAAAAAAATTCAAGGATTTTCAAGCTCTCTTTCTAAGAGTTTTATAACTTTGATATATTGAGTTAGAAACTACCTACTATGATTTTTGAACTTATTTGAGGTTAGTTACAACTCTTAAGCTTCCATAACTTACAAATAATAAAGGGAAATATTTAAAACTCTAAAGAATCAGCTATATAGTTTCCCCCATTCGATTGGGTACTTAATTGGGAGTTTCTCAGTGCCCTCAATATGTGCCACCTAGTATTCACAGTGTGGTGTAATCATTATGAATCTACTATGTTGTAGGTTCTCTCTGATCACATGACATTATAATTTGGTTTTGGAGATGACCAGGATATTCCTCTGTAGTAAGATTAGGTACGGATTCAAAACTATTTGTTGCTAGGAGAGGTTCACAATATGTTGCGTCAAATTTTCTTCAATGAGATTATCAATGGAGATATCAAAAGACAACTATTTCATGTGCAGAAAAATATAATTCCCTTCTTCTTCTTTCCTAGCCTAATATTTCCTTAGGTTTACAAGATTGTTTAAGGATGTCTCTTAGAGAGAATGTAGGGGGCTCAACCAAGTAAATGTTTCCCCTTTGATTTATGTTTGTCATTAGACATGTATAACCATGAGTCTAGTTCATTTGCAGACAAATCCTCCCTCTGATACAATTGATATGCTTATGACCATGTATATCCCAAAATCTTGATTAGATAAATAATTAGGTTATACTTTGTATAGGTATCTGTCAATAAAATTTAGCATTTTTACCTCTTGGACACACATGTGATTCTTTTATAAATCAATGAAACAATAGGAATCCATTATGCATATTAGTTTAAAATGTTGTATGCAAAGAACCTAGAAGTTTGGTTGCAGGATGGTTGTTCTCGTGTACATATACTAGGCTTCAGTTGTGAGGAGAAAGGTGAGCTTGACAAATGACAGGTTACAAGTACTCCTGATCTTTAAAATTAAAACAAGTTCACCATTTTGAGTGTGGTATCTGTGTATCCTCTCATGTTATTCCCTGTACATTTTGGAAAAGGGGCTAGATTTCCTTGGCATGGAAGTGTTGGTTCATGTATTGGCCAGAAAAAAAAAAAAAAAAAATTAGGAATTTAAGGAATTCAAATTGAAGGTTATCGAACCATGATAGGAGTTATTGAGCCTTTTGTACACCAAATATTCTAGTAAAATTTTCTTTATCTTGCATGTTACCTCCTGTAAATTCATAATTTACTCAAGGAAAAACTAAGAAAAAACAACTTGTGAGAGAGAAAGGCTTGAAAGAGGGGATTATGACTCTAACTTAAGGGAATAGGGGCAAATGTAGCATTGAGAAGAGATTTAATGATGCATTATAGCACTCAATAAAGGATTAATGCTACACTATTGGGAGGCTATAAGATGAACTTAAGAGGGAGAACATGTCACTACAACACCAGACTAAGCATCACTAGGGTGCTACAACACTGGCTAGAGGCATAGAGGAGTGTTATGGAGGGTCATAAAAAAGATAAATAGGGCTTGAAAGAAAATTTAGGAGGCTATGTCCCTACATTGAGGCTCAGCGATGTGCTATAGGCAACTTGAAAAGTCAAAAGATGGATATCGGCGCACAAAATGGAGTTTTTTATGAGTCACTGGTGCTATATTAAGGGTTAGAATAGAAATATAGCACTACCTTAGAGGACAAGAGAGCACTATACAAGTATAAATTGGACAAGTTTTATAGCCCTAGCTTGGAGTTCTATGGAACAATACAAATAAATTTTCAAAATTGCAATAAAAATAAAGTGCAAACATCTCTCTAAGAGTTACCTCATCAAGTTAAGGTGTTATACGACATCAATAATATGGAATTAGGGTTGGAGGGCCTTCATTTCTACTGTATTTCTCATCAATTCAATCATAGGTTGACTACACTTACAAGCTTTATCCACGGTTTGCAAGATAAATTCTATGTTGACTTGAATAATTGGGCCCCTCAATTCCTCCAGGCTCAAGGCATTGGGAGAAATTGAGGTGGGTTGTAGCAACTACAAAATATCATTAGAAATGCATCTAAGTGTAAAAAAATGTCACTAGGTCTCATGTTTAAACAATATAGCTTTACCTGAAAAAACCTCCTTTAAGACCTTAAAATGGGCCTGGAAGGTTTCAGACCCCAATTCTCTAGAATGGGTCTTGCTGATAAAATTTCTCTTGTAAGTTAATTTCTTCAAATTTTCCACTTTTAAAGGGTCGATATAGATGAAAACTTATATATTGATTCAATCCATATCAATATCTTACTTCTCTTGAGATTCTCAATTGCATTGAATTATAACGTCTTGTTGAATTAATCCTTAATTATTTTCTTATAAGTAATAGTTTATTTCTCTAATTCTCGTTGATTCATACTGGATCATTATATCATTTTTCATCCATATTGATGCTTTTAAAGTGTAAAAATTGGAGGAATCAACTCACGGGACCGTTTTTACTGGCAGGACCCAGTTTGGAGAAACAAGTCCTGAAACCTTTCAGGAGCATTTTGAGGCATCGAAATATTTTTTTTGGGAATAAAGCTTCACCACTTTGGAAATTTTTTTTCATGCTATTCTAAAAATAATATATTTCCAATGGCATAAGAATCACATCAATCAGTGTCCATATGCGAAAGTTATGCCACTCAGAAGTTGACCTTCCTGTTTTCACCACCATAGTTCGAGAGGATCACACATCAGCCCCTAATATTGACGTAAAAGGGGAAAATCATGTGATTATAATGTAAAAGACTCTAAAAGGGTCTATATTGCAATCCTTGTTAATATTTGAGTTAGTCAAACCTAACCATTAGTAGGCTATTGGGCTGTGTTATAACCGAGTCACTAAGAGGCAAAGGGATTCCATTATTTTGAGTGCATTTGTTCCATAGCTGAGAAAAATATCCAACAAGGATAAGAGGTAGAGCACACAAAGAGGATTTTTGTACTGTAGTAGCCCATAGGCTACATACCATACTTTTTGTACTCGTAGCCATATTTCCAGACAGAGAAAGAGAGCGGAGCGACCTCACCTTCCTGCTTGGTATTTCTCCCGAAAGGGTTTCCAAGAGAAAATATTGGGTCAAATGTGTGTGTGAGATTTTTATTTTGTCATTCTCTATTTTTTACATAATTATAATTCACATGCATGCACTATTAACAATAAATCTACAAATCCATTTTTTTTTATAAAATTGTAATAATGTAGAATTTCAGATTTTAAATATAATATTATCAAATTTGTTGTGACGAACTGTGCAGTGGAATATCCACAAAATTTTGTGGATCATATTGGTACTAGATTTAGTTTGTTTGGTTATTTTGTGGATATTTTCACGAGATCTAGATCGACTGGGAGAAAATTCAAAAAACCCTAATCATGGCTAACGAATATATGAACAACCCTAATGATCCTATAGATTAGAGGTTTTCCCAACTAGAACAAAAATTCGCAATATAGTTCACAATATAAATATCTGCCTGGTGGACCTGAACAATAAGCTTGGGATATTTAGAAAATATGGGGGTTCAAATGCAACGGAAAAATCAGAAGGAGGATAAGGAGATCTAGAAGAAATGAAGAATCAACCAAAGAAAGAACCTTGAAAATATCAACCCCGCTTCAGTGTTGTGAATAAATAAGAGTCCATGTTTAAAATGGAAGAAAAAGTTGATATCAAGTCGTACCATGGTGAGATCGACTATTTGAATCTTAATCATTAGTTGTAGCAAATGGAAGTTTATTTCATATTGAGGAAGGACAAAACATCTCATTTACACGACTGAAATTAGAGGGCTCTGCCTTGAATTGGTGGGAGAGCCACATAGAGACCCCGAGGTTTGAGGGAGAGCCTCCAATGACTATGTGGAAGGAATTCAAAATCCTCAATAAAACATAGTTTTACCCTATTGGGTACGTAGAGGACCAGTGGATTTGGTGGCACTACTTCAGGAAAAATCCGGGGCAAAGCATGTAGGAGTACACCAAAAAGTTCATAAAGATGGCCATAATGCTGGGTATCTCCCTAAAGAACCTAGATGTACTCCTCAAGTATTTGAAAGTTTACATCTCCATCTGCATGAGAAAGTGATGTTGTTCAAGCATAAATCAATGGACGAGGCTTGTGTACAAGCACAATACCTAAAGAACATAGACCTGAATAAAGCGAAATCAAGTGTATCGAAGCAAAATGAGAAAAAAGATGCTTCTAAGAAGGGGAAGAAGAAGAAAATTTTGGGAAAACATAAAATATGACATCCACAACAGACCAACGTAAAGATCCAAACAACCATTGCAAAATTTATGACCATATAGAGGAGAAGTGCTGGAAGTTGCATCCAGAGATAAACCTGAAGAACAAGAAGAAAGACAATTAGAAGAAGAATATCACGACCATAGATTCAAGCAACCAAGTTTAAATAATTTCAGATGTGGATGAGAAGATCATTTATACATCGGTGCAGAAGGAAGTGAATCTAAGTGGCCTTCAAGAACATGAATAAAAAGAAATGACCAACTCTTCCATATAAAGATACAGTCAAGAAGACAAATATTGATTCTCTGTTTGGCTGAATATCGTGGGTGAATGTCATTGTAGAAGAGCTGGTCAAGAATTTTGGGCTAGAATTTCATGATCATCTAAACCCATATCCACTAGGATGGGTAAATAAGTATGCAAAGTTGAAGGTAACAAAGCAATGAAAAATTTTATTTGGTATCAATGTTGATTTTATTGATGAAGTATAACTAGAGGTTGTTCCCCTTGACGTACGTGGAGTCATGTTTGGGAGTCCCTACATGTACATGTGAAATGAAATATTCATGCAGAGAGAAAACCAATACCATCTCGTCAAGGATGGAAAATTGTTCATCATCAACGCGACAAAGGCAAGTAAAAAATTTCACTGGTAAGTGCCATCTAAGCCAAGAAATTAATCAGTTTTGACAATAAGTATGTTTTATTGTTTTAAAAGAGAGTTAGTATATAGAATAATTAGTAAGAGGAAAGGCATCCATAAAGGGGTGTACTAAGAAACATAAGCAACAACTGGAAGAGTTGCCTTTTTTTTTTTCCACAGGAAAAATCGTGGCTTTTATTATGAAATAAAAGTTACATGTTGTATATTTGGAGTGCATATTAAAATCAACAATAAAGCTGGCTAAAGATAGCATTAAGTAGCAGAAATAAATACATCTGATAAGTGTCTGAATAAATACATGTTGTATGACAACCATCTAATATATGTGTACAAAATATGCTATAAGTAACATAAACAAAAATGATCCGGAACAACCACTGATGGGGATTCACCCCATCCTATCATCAAGTACAAATGGACGATGAAAGTGCTGATAAAATGCATGATCATTCCGCTCCTGTATCTCCATGTGGGCATTCAGTAAGTGCGTCGCCTCCTTGGATAGGAGATTGGAAATTGCATTCCTCTCCCTGTAAATATGTTAACAAGAGATTTAATCAAAATTTGTTTTGTATTGAATAACCTCTTCCAATTTTTTTTGTAGTGTGTGCACATGACAATTTGTGTGTTGGTTGAACCAGTCAATGATAATTTTGGAGTCGCCAAAGATTTGTAGATTAGCAGTTTTTAAGTGATGGAAAATTGGAGAAGATACAGAAGACAAGAAAGTTCAGCAAAATTTTTGGTGCCACTCCCATGACCAATCTTGACTTTGTAGGAATGAAGAGGAGTAAGATGTAGAAGGAAACCACCTCCACAACCATGTACTTGTGTAGAGCCATCAAAAAATTCCCAAGGTAGGGAGAGATCAATATGCTCAGGTGCGATAGTTCGGGGAGGGGGAGGTGGAGGATCATCCAGAATCATATGATATATGGAAATAATGTGAGCAGCAGATGAGGTCCAATTGTGAGGAGTGTTATGGAAGATGGCTCGATTGCGGGCAATCTAGATGCCCCATCAAAATAATATAGGAAGGTTACAAAGCTTGTGGGGGTTGGAAGATAGCCACCAAGTCTCCCATGTAGTGGATAGAAATGGACCCTCCTAGCAGAATGTTAGGTTGATGGAGGAGATGATAAGACACCAGAGATATTGTATAGCTGGGAAATTGAGGAAAAAGTGTGAAGTGTCTTCAGTGTCCGCAACACAAAGGGAGCATCTATTAGGTCCAATTTGTGAGTGTTTTTGGAGATTGGCCCCCGTAGGTATTTTATCAATGAGAATGCACCACATGAGGCGCCTTGCTTTAACTTTTCCTTTTAATTTCCAGAGAGTGCGCCACCATGGGAGCAGAGGTTCAGGCCAATGTGGACTGTATATGTGGAGGTACCCCTCTTTTGGGGTGTATTTTCCGTGTTTAGAAATAGTCCAGATGATTTCATCATCCCAGTCATTGATTCTGACATGAGAATCCCTTAAATCATCCAAATAAGAGGTCCAAGTCACCTCCCATTATTGATGAAGTTGTAAATCGAGATGATTCAACCAGCCTTGTGAGAAAATGGTGGAGCGGTTTCTGTTAGCAATTTGATGCAGTGTGTGAATGCCTGGACGGTTGAGAATGTCAATGAGAGCAAGTGGGAGGATGTGAGTGTTTCCAAATCCCATCCAAGGATCCCAACCAATATGCACCATAGTGCCAACACTGATCTTCCAGGCCAGTCTAGAACTAATATGTTGTATGGATCCCTAAAAAACTCACCAAATCGTGGAGCAACTGGGATGTTGAGTAGGCAGTTGGCAGAGCCATTCAAGTGTGTTGAGAGGGTGGATGTATTTTTTAATGACGACCATGGTCCATAAATTGTTTCCGGTGAGAATTTGCCACCCCAGCTTAGCAGCAAGTGCTTGTGCACAAGTCAAAAGATCTTTGATTCCCCACCCACCCCAATGCTTAGGTAATGCAATACACAACCATTTAGTCAAGGAAAAAGTGTGGCCATATTTAGCCCCGATCCAGAGAAATTTTCAACAGATATTCTATATCCTGTGTACAATTCCGTTTGGAATCCAGGCCAGGGACAACCAGTAGACCGGAATGGCCTCCAAAACAAACTTGATAAGTACCAGCTGACCCGCCCTGGATGGCCAGCGGTGGCACTAGTTGTTCAATATTTTTTCAATCTTGGTAATTAACTAGTTCCAGTCAACATTTTTATAGTTAACAGGCTTAAGGTAGAATCCCAAATATTTCAATCCATCTTCAAACTCGGTAGGAGTAAAATGGAATCTTTGCTATGCATAATGGATTTTCTATTGTTACATTGCATTCTTGTAGCAGTACACAATAGTGATAATATAGATGTCACCACTGTTGAGTCTCCTAAAGACCCGTTGAGAAAAAGGATGATGTCATCAACAAACAGTAAGTGAGTGAGTATACAATTCTCCAAAATACGTATACCTTTCAGTATTCCTATGTCCCTTTCGTCGATGATGCATCCGCTAAGACCTTCATAACGGAGGAAGAGGTAGGGATAGAGGGAAACCATGACAGAGACCCTGCTCTGCATGAAAGAAATTTGTAGCAGCCCCATTAATGAGAATGCTATAGGATACGAAGGAGATGCAACACATGATCCAATTGATAACCTAAATAGGGAATCCAAGATGTGTAAGGAGGATACGAATGTAGAGCCAACTAACTTGATCAAAATATTTTGCAAGATCAATCTTGAGGATCAACCCTTTGATATTCTTGGTGTGCATGGAATGTAGGCCTTCCCGTGCAATGCCAATGGCATCATGAATCTGTCGGTTTTCAAGGAATGCAAATTGCTCAGGGGAAATGAAGCTAGATAATATAGGCCTGAGCCGATTAGCAAGAATATTAGCCATAATCTTATAGATGAAGTTGCATAATGAGATGGGGAGAAAATCCTTGAATGATGAGGGATGGTCTGATTTAGGAATGAGGATGATAGAAGTGGAGTTGAAGGCCTCGTAGATGCGCCCATATTGCACGGGTCTCTTCCATGACCGATAGTAATTCCTGACCCAAGAAGTCAAATAAATCCAGATAGAACTCCACAGACCATCCATCAAGTCCAGGACTCTTATCCTTTTTGAACCATTTCAGGACAGATTCTAATTCCCCCATCGTAATAGGTGCAAGGATATCCTTAGCTAATAGGGGATCCACATATCTGGGGAATAGGGAGGCCACCTTAATAATCTTAGCCAGTGTAGGTTGCTAGGGTGCCTTATAGATTTCTCTGAAGTGAGAAATACCTTTCTGTGCAAGCTGTTCAAAAGTAGAAGCAGAGGTGCCATATTCATTTTCTAGATCCCAGATAGTATTTACGGATTTCCTGCCCCTGGAAAATTGATGAAAGAATTTAGATTTTTCATCCCCAGCTTTGATCCAAATAGCATGAATTTTAAGCCTCCTGACTTCATCCCTATTTTGAATAATTTTATGATGATCAGATTCCAGCTTGATAAGCTGAGTCTTCGCAGTTTCTGTTGAAAACCTCCCCTAATAGGACTCTCTAGTGTTTGTATTTCCTGTTCAATAGTAGCGAGGTCATCGTCCTCGATTATTTTTTTGTTCTTTACCTAGGTAATAGACTGCTTTTTGATGGAGAGGATTCTGTGCACAAACAGAGATGAGGGCGTGTGCAGTCCCTGTGGAGGAGCAAGCCTCCATTTAATCATATTGATGTAGTCAACGTCCTGTAGCTAAACCGAGCAGAATTTGTATGGAGAGGCCGGCTTGTTGAAGGCACCAGTGATTTGAAGATAGATCGGTGAGCGATCAGAGATACCTTTGGAGCCATTCCATTGTCTATACGAGCCAAGGTTATGGAGGAGATCCTCCTTAATGAGAAAAAGATCAAGCCTGTGAGCGACCAAATCATCTCCAGTACGTCTATTATGCCAAGTAGGAGAGGGAGAGGTCAAGATAGGATCAACCAAATGATTATTCGCAAGCATATGTTAGAAGTAATCAGAGAGAGGGTCTGCATTTGAGTTGGGGCCCCATGATTCTGAGATCCCAAGAGAGAAATTCAGATCCACAACAAGTATTAAATTGTCGGTGCACAGCAGGGATAATTGTAAAAGAGTAGACCAGAATTGTTGCCTATTCAAGCAAGAGCCATAAACATTGATGATCCTGAGCTGTAGACCGATTCTCTCAGAAAAAAATTCCACCGTCGTGTGCCATCCCTCCCCCAAACATTAAGGACTTTAATGTGTCGGGGATTGATACAAAGGGCCAGACCACCCGAGTGTCCATTAGCTTCCAATGCATGAACAATGCACAAGTGGAGAAGGGGGGACAAAGCATGGATGACAAAATATGATGAGGCATGGGTCTCCTATAGGAGGATGATATCTGTTGGAGCAGTTGAAAAAGGGTGCCTAAGTGCAAGGCACTTGGTAGGGCTGGCCAGCCCTCTGCAGTTGAAGGAGAGGCATTTCATCGGGAAACCAGACCAGGGGTATGTCTTTCTCTAAGAACCCCTTAAATGGAGAGTTTTTTATTGGAGGCAACATCAAGACCAGCTTGTAGGATGGCCTTTGAAATGATGGAGTGTCATCCACATGGAAGCTTGTACAGAGAGGATGGGGGACCGAGATGGGGGCCAAGACCAGTGGGAGTAGGGTAACGCAGCCGCAAATTGTAAGAATGTGTGGAGGAGGAGTTAGATGGTTCCGCGGGAATAGAGGGGGGGGGGTGAGTGATGAGGGGGGGGGGGAGATGAGGAATAGAGGAGGTTGAGGAAAGGGGAAGAGTAGAGAGAGTAGGGATGGTAGGGGGAGTGGGGGAAAATAGCAAAGGTGAGGAGTATGGGGGACAAGTGACAAATGAGGTCGATAATCTAGCCAGAGAGGGATCCGAACAATATATATATATATGCAATATATAACATAATAGATAATAAAGAGGGGGGGGGGTATGAGGAGTACCAAAATCTGAAGAGAAACCAGCATGAGCAGCAACGGCCATGGATCGAGTGACTGTGGTCGAGACATCCACATCCTCCTGTAGTGTGGTCACCGAAGTCGAGAGGATACCAGTAAGCTGAGCATGTAGATGCAATGAGATAGATACCGGTTCCAGAGGGTTCCGAGCACCCATTGAGCATGAACTAGTGGCCTGCCCATTCAATGACAGTATTTGAAGACATGTCCCACCTTGTGGCAGTGGCAGCAACGAAATAAGACACCTTCATAGTCCATAATTTGAATTTGGATGGTATTGCACCACTGTATTTTGAAGGATTCTTCAGCCCTTCCCTGCTGTTTAGATGGACAAGTATTCTAGCATAAGACATCTTGCCCGATTCAATATAAGAGCAGTCGTGGTCCAAGTAGGTACCCAATAGATTGCCAATGTCGCTGAAAATCTAATCAGTCCATAAATGAAGTGGGAGACCAGGAAAACGAACCCATATAGGTCCTGCCCCAACTATTCTCGTTTAGGATCAAATAAGGGACTCCAACACTTCAAAAGCATTGAAGCCATCTCAATGTGCCAGTATTGTGAAAGGACCAAATATGTACGGTCCTTAGAGGAGAAATGGAGCGAAAACCAGCCCTTGGTGAGAGTATGAATAGAGAGGATCTCAAGCAGAAGTTTGCCCCAAATATCCTGTACCCATTGTCGCAGTCTTTTTGCTCCATAGTTGTGACCACGCACACGACCCACCAAAAATTTGTCAGTTGTACCGAGAATATCCATGATCTGTACTCCTTCACCCAGTGTAAGGAGGCTGCCCTGATTACAAGCCCTAACACATTTCGTGTGTCAGGGAGCACGATGGGGTGCACTGGTAGGTAGGGATTCAAATGCTTCCCAGGTAAGGGGGGAGGAGTGCACAGAGGTGGAGGGGTGGCGAGTGAACACGACAGGAGGGATGTTGAAGCGACCTGATGGTCAATGGGGGGGGTGAGAATGGGACTAGGTGGATTGGAGGAGGGGGGAGGGGGAATGGGAGTATTCTAAATGGGAGGGGAAATGTGGGTGGATGTAAATGATATAGGAGGCAGAGGTAATGGAGGGGATGACCGAGGGAAAGTGAAAGGGGTTACAACAGCCGAGAGGGGGATGATCTGTGAGAGAAAAGCAACTGAGGAAGGGGAGGGGGGGCGAAGGTCCAGGGAGGAAATAAGGTCAAGGTCAGTCTCAGAGAGGATAGCAGGGGAGTTAGGGGTGAGGTCAGGGACCAGGAAGGATTCGAGAGCAGGGAAGGAATGAATGGGGGAGGATGTAGATGGAGTGGACCCAGAGAAAGTAGACAAAGAAAAAGGAGAAGTTAACGGGTGTGTAACATGCATACCAGAAGAAAATCGTTGTGATAATTTCCATATGTCCACATGTGCATATGGGTCCTTCGAGTAATCAAGCAATTGTTCGTCTTGGGCCCCTTCCATTGAAAATCTCAATAAAAAAACCGTTGCTGACCGGCCAATTTCCAACCGTTGGTCAAAGCACAAAAACCGTGAAGGGAAAATGACTGTAAGAAATTTGTGCAAGAGTAAAGTGGATGGAAATAAGGAGCAGTTGTAGGATGATGCATTGAAAACATTAGACAAACAACATGCCACAGGTCCGTCGCGAACAAGAGCAGTGTAGATGCTTCACGAGGGAGGCAACAGTCAAATGATGTAGTTAGGAGAGTGGTCGTTGTTAGTCATGGAGGGAAGGCGACATTGCTGCCATGAAAACCAGTATCACCAAAACCTAGAATTGCCATTGCTTTGCCCTTCATCTTCTCTATCAACCAAATGGAAGAGTTGCTACTAACATACATGGATGTGTTTCAAGATCCTAAAGGGTTACCACGTAAGAGGGAAGTGGAGCGCAAGATCCAACTTTTTCCAGAATCCCCATTGCCAAATATTGGGTTGTACAAGAATTCTTTTATAGAAGCAAGTGAGGTGAAGAAATAGTCATAGCAACAACTAGAATATGGTGTCATTCGATGAAGTATAACACCATGTGGTTTATTTTTCATCATTATGTCAAAGAAGGATGAGACTCGACAGATGTGTATAGATTACAGGGCATTGAGAAAAATCACGCTCAAGAACAGATACCCCCTGGACATAATAGATGATCTTTTGGATTAGCTACAACAAGCCAAATTATTAACAAAGCTCGACTTAAAGTCTAGATGTCACCATGTTTGAGTCAAAGAAGAAGATACCTGGAAGTTTGCCTTAAAAACTAGGCAAGGTTGGTATGAGTGGTTAGTCATGCCATTTGGCCTATGTAATACACCAATTACATTTATGATATTAATGAATGATGTACCGTGCCCTTTTATAAATTCATTTGTTATTGTATATTTGGATTGTATACTGGTATACATTGCTACCTAGGAGGAGCACATCTCACATTTTACACATGTGTTGGATACATTAAAGAAACACCAACTGCTAGCAAATCTCAAAAAGTGTGAGTTTTCACAACAATATTTGGTGTATATGGGGTATGTGATAGGTGGAGGAGAGTTGAAGATAAATCCTGCCAAGATGGAGGCCATCATGAAATGGTTGTTTCCTACTAATGTTTTTGAGGTCGAGAGTTTCATTGGGGTAGCATAGTACTTGAGGAAATTCATAGCCTCATTTTTAGTGGTAGCAACACCGGTCCATGCCATAACAACAGGTGGTAGGATTTTCCAGTGGAAAGGGTTAACGTAGGGCTTTTAAGGTGCTAAGAAGAAGATTATTCAAGCTCTAGTTCTGGCATTACCAAAATTGCAACGACCCTTTAAAGTGGAGACCGATGCAACTGGGTATGTTATGGGGGTGGTCTTGATGCAGGGAGGAAGGCCTATATGCTGCCATTATAAAGTATTTAATGGGGCACTTATTAACTACCCTACCTACAACAAGGAGCTATATGCCCTGGTGAAAGATGTGAAGAAGTGGAAGCGCTATCTAATGGGAAAGGAGACAATAATCCACACAAATCACTAGCCACTATAGTACTTTTAGGCCCAGAGTGAGCTACAACAAACCAGACATTACAAGTTGATGGGGTTTATACAACAGTTTCATTGGGTGATTAAGTAAAAGAAGGGAAACATAAATAAGTTGGCTGACATGCTTTCAAGGCCATCCACATGAAAGATCACAACTTTGGGAACTCTTCTTCACATGGAGCCATTCACTCATGATGAATATAAAGAGGCATATTCAAAGGATGAGGACATCAAGGAGATGTTTCAATAATTGTAGAGTTAGAGTCATGTGCACGATGGCCACAACATCATTGAATACCATCTTTAGGATGGGTTAATCTACATGCTGGATAAGTTATGTGTTCCTAAAGGTGAGAGATTGTAGTTGATTATACAGTATCACAACTCCAAGGTTGCAGGGTGTTTTAGTGTAGGGAAGACCATGGCCAACTTATAAAGGTATGTGTATTGGCCCAAGATGCAAGTGCAGGTAGGTAGGTTCATAAGAGCATGCATGCGTTCTTGTACCAAGCCTAACGATAGGAAACATGGTCTATATCATCCCTTACCTATACCCACTCGTCCTTGGAAAAGCATTTCCATGGACTTTGTGGGAGGTTTACCAACAACAAGGAAGAGATATGACTACCTGTTCATGGTATTTGATAAGTTTAGCAATATGTGTGTTTTGATGCCCTATAAAAGGACCATGAGAGGGTAAGAAGTAGAAAAAATGTTCTTTGGACAAGCTTGGGTGCATTTTGGGATACCAAGGATCATATTTTCAGACAGGGATACAAGATTTCTCAGTGAATTTTGGACTATATTGTGGGAGAATATGAACATGAAATTGAAGATATCTACAACATTCCATGCACAGATATATGGGAAGACATAAGTATCCAACCAATATTTGGTGCAACTTATGAGGGGATACAACTAAAAGCATCCAAAGACCCGAGATGAAAATATGGTATATATACAACATTCTTACAACAAAACAATTCGTACTCTACAAGAAAGTCCCCATTTGAAACTTCTTTTGGATATTTTATGCTGTCACCTTTGGACATTGCGTATGGGCCACAAGGAGGAGTGAGGGAATATATTACATGAGACACTTTGAAGGATGGAAAATTTATAGATAAGATAAGTAAGATCCATCTATAGGTACAAGAGACACTGTAGAAGTTGCAAGAGAAATATAAGGGCAGGCATGATCAACATAGAACAGAGAAATCGCTCAAGATGGGCGACATAGTATGGCTACAGTTGAACAAGGAGAGTCTATAGGGGTCTGGTAAGAAAATCAAGGCTATGAGGTATGGTCCATTCGAGATACTGGAAAAGGTGGGTGATAATTCTTATTGACTTAGTTTACCACCATACATGCGCATTTACTTAGTTGTGAATGTAGAGAATTTGAAACTCTATGAGCCTTCCATGCTAGATCAAGAATAGGAACATGTCCTACCTTTCGTGGAGGATTTGGCACTAGATTCTCAGGCAGAGTTAATGGAAAATAAAATTTTACAAAATAGGTCCATAACTACATGACAAGAGTAACATGAAATTTGGTAGATTGGGTTGAAAGGATGACTTTAAGGAAAATATAAATGGTAAACTAGAGAGAAGGTGGAGGAAAAATTTCCTCACCTCATTCAGTAGAATCTTTTGGGGAACAAAATAATCCCAAAATGGGGTGGTGTAATACAAATTGGGTCGTTATATTGTTTCTCATCCATATCGATTCTTTCAAAGTGGAAAAAGTGGAGGAATAAGCTCATGGGACCGTTTTTACCGGTGGGACCCAGTTTGGCAAAACATGGTCTGAAGCATTTCAGGAGAGTTTTGGTGCATCAAACGACGTTTTTTTGGGGTAAAATTTTGTTTCTCTTTTGCATATTTTCATGTTATTCTACACATATAGATCTTTCCAATGGGGCAAGGGTCAAGTCAATCAGAGTTCGTATGCGGAAGTTAAACCACTCATAATTTGACCTTCCTATTTTCACCACCATAGTTTGAGAGGATGCCACATCAATCCCCAATATTCATGGAAAAGGGGCTAGCGATGTGATTATGATGTAAAATAATCTAGAGAGTCTATATTATAACTTTGGTTAAGAGTTGAGGTAATAAAAACTAACCACTAGTAGGTTATCGGGTTGCTTTATAACTGGGTCACTATGAGGTAAAGGGATTCCATTCTTTTGAGTGCATTTGTTCCATAGTTTAGTAAAAGTAGGAAAGATAAATAGGAGGCAGAGCACACAGAGAGGATTTGTGCACTGTAACAACCCACGAGACACTGACCATACTTCTTTGCACTCATAGCCATATTTCCAGACAAAGAAAGAGAGTGGAGCGACCTCACCTTCTAGCTGGGTTTTCCTCCCGAAAGGATTACTGAGAGAAAATTTTGTGTCAAATGTGTGTGGTATTTTTATTTTTCAATTCTCTATTTTTTCATAATTTTCATCCGCATGCATGCTCTATTAACAATAAATCCACTTATCCAAAGTTTTAATAAAACTATAATAGTGAAATTTAAGATTTTAAATATAATATTATCAGATCTATTGTGATGAAGTCTCAAGTGGAATATAGACGAAATTTTACAGATCATATTAGTATCAAAGCTAATTTATTTTGGTATTTTGTGGAGATTTTTAGGGGATTTAGATCGTCTAGGTGAAAATTCGAATGTAACCGTCTCCTCCCATATTTACCCGCTTTAACCGACTTGCTCGAGGTAAACATGAGATGAGGGTCACTATGACAAGACTCAACCTCCTATATGACCTTAAGGAAATGCATTTGACAACTTAAGATCTTACTGACTTTCCTCAGCTGTTATAGGACCTCCAGAAGCAACCCAAGCCCTCCAGGTGTCCAACCCCTGAGATGAATATATAGTTTCTAACCTAGAGTCTTAGTTGCTCCCTTGCAAAGGCATGCAAGCGAATATAAGCCTCCAGTTGCTCCCATAGGATTTCCTACCAACGATTGTGGAATTTTCCAATTAGTTCTATTCCAGTGAGCCCAAAATTTGAGCCACTTTTTTCAGGACTTGGACTCAAGCCTCTACCCAGAACACAGTGAAACTTTTAGAAATGACGTATGACATAGAAACAAAGCTTATAAACCAAAAATTGAACCAAGACTTGACCTGATGATCTAGATTTATGCAGGAACACAATAATTATACAGAAAGAAACATAAAGATATAGATGCAGCAAAAATAAAACTTCATTTCATTAATAACAAATAACTGAAATATGCTTACAGATAGAATGGAAATAAACTAGCCAGGGCGCTAGTAGCTTATCTCTGAGAAGAGATGTGGCAGCCATAGGCCTCTGAACTGTGTTACAATGAGGCTCAAGGACCTATTTATTATTGATGAAAAATCCTAAACATCCAAAAACATAACCCTAGGAGATGAAGTGCCAAAACTATGGGCCCTGTTTGGGTAAATTGGTACATCAATCTTCCTGGGGATGTAACTTTGGCATACGATCTTTGTTTGACACACACAATACCTCGTTATAAATATCTATCCGAGGACTACAACTTTTGATGTGAGTGGCATTAAAGGAACTTCCATGCTGCTCCTAATTTTCCCAAAAAAACATCGTTTAGGGTCTCAAAACGACTTCAAAAGTTCAAGACTCAAAAAACTGCTAAAAATAGTAAGTTGTGCATAAGCTAAAAAAATGAAAGGACCAATGGCGTAGGTTCAAATGGAATAGATGGGTGACCAGAAATATCCACCTGGATCATTAGGGCTTCAAAACGGCTCCAGAAGTTCAAGACTCGAAAAACTGCTAAAAATAGTATGCTGTGCTGAAACTGAAAAATTGAAAGAACCGATGGTGGGGGTCCAAAATGTAATAGGTGGGTGGCCACCGATATCCACCTGCATCATTCCTCCCCCCTTAGGATTAAATTTTCCCCATTGCATTGATTTCCTCCATGAAATGAGGCAAATTCTGCTGAACTTGGTATTGGATTTGTCAAAGATGTCATGGACTTGCTGGCAGACATGCTGGATGCATTAAACAAATTTGGTTGTTTTATCAACCTCAGATAGTATATGTGTGGATTCTGATTTTGTGGCTGCATGAAGTATGGCAACATTAGGCGGCAAGACATATGGGATCAGATCAATGGAGTGCTTGGCCTGACAGTGTAGAGGAACCTCTATGGGTGAGGAGAAAATGTCCTTGTATTCCTCCATGACTTGTCCATCTACTGCTGCCGTGTAGGGGAGCCCTATTTCGAGGCTGTGGCCACAATCTTCTTCTTTCCCTCAATTTTAATGAAAATAAATTTCCTGGTTTGGGAAACAATCTTACTGCATTGTTTTGCAGTTATCAAAGAGATGGAAGGAGGCGGTACTACCTCTGGTATCCTGTAAAATTTATTTCCCAAAGTAATAACAACATCACGAGGCATAAAATCATACAAAACATGTCGCTTACACGTATGGTTGGCCCAATAATGCATCAGACACATAAAGAGAAGCAACATCACATTGTACCTCATCTGTGAATGGCTTGATGCTGTACAGAAGGCAACACTGCTGGCGAACGAAAATATCTCTTCCTTGGTGAAGCCACCCAATGGTATATGACTACAAGTGTGTTGTGGTCGGTAGGCCAAGCTGCTTCATGACCTCTGCTGAAATGAGGTTCTTTTGTCTTCTGCTATTGACAAGGAATTGCAGTGGAGAACCCTCCTCTGGATCCTCAGGATCCTCCCTCTAGAGCTTGGTGGTGGCAAAAATAGCACTAGAATCCACATCAATGATCTGCTTCCCTTTGTCATCGCCCTTGTCTGGTTCTAACTCAGGATCAGAACATGCATCTGATTCGGGTGCCTTCATTTCGGCCACCAACGACTATTTGGCCCGACACTCGTTTGTGCTGTGAGTGGGGTTATTATGAAATTCACACCACTTCCCCATGTCCTTATTTTGATTTTTGATGTTGTTATGAGTCACCCCACTTTGGCTTTGTCCCTTGTTTTGTGGTTCGGGGGTGCCTTCCCCTGGCTTCATATTTGCGGATCCAAAGTCTCGCTTCTTCTGCTTAAATTTCTTCTTGAACTTGGCGGCATAGTGATATGCCGTGCCAAGTGAGGTAATGTCGAGGAAATCCATTTCCTCCTAAATGTATTTGTGCAAACAACTGCAGTACTTGAGCATCAAATGTCTCTTTGAATCATTAATACCCAACTTTGTGCGCATGGTATGGAAAAAATTCGTCAGTTCATGCACATCTTGATCCCTTTGTTGCCTCTTCGTGGTCCATTGGATGTACTTGTCCTCATAGCTCCTCATGGGGTAATATTGTTCCTTAATGCCATCTCGGAATGAATTCCAAGTGGGTGTGGCTAAGAACAAAGAGGGTTCCCTCTCATCCTTATGCTCACAGTAAGTTTCCCACCAGTATTTGACATGGGGGGTAGCTTTGAGGAGTGCAAAAGTAATATTTTCTCGGTCAGAGAAATCGTGGACCAAGAAATACCCTTCCAACAAATTCAACCATCTATCTACGACATCCACATCAATCTGGCCTTCAAATACAGTAATGTCAAATTTGACTTGTACCTTAAAAGGAGTGGTGCCTCCATAGTGGCTGCTGGATGTAGATGCGCCACCAGTGGGCAGTCGTTGAAGGATCTAGGCAAAGTTATCCATCATCACATTCCTTTGTTTCTCGAGGGCCTCCTCGAGCAATAATTTGATAGGATATCCTACTCCCTCGTCTTTCTTTTCTTCCCCCATGGAAGGGTGTTGGGGTTTGTGAGGCTGATCTTACAAGGGTTCAACTAGATCGAACCCTAACTCCTTATACCTTGACCTCGTTGGGGATATGCAAAGAACAACAGAGAAAGAGCAGAACATTTTGATACCACTGATATAGATTTATGCAGGAACACAATAATTATACAGAAATATAAATAAATACAGATATGCAGCAGAAATAAAACTTCATTTCATTAATAACAAATAACTGAAATATGCTTACAGACAGAATGGAATAAACTAGCTAGGGCACTGGTAGCTTATCTCTTAGAAGAGATGTGGTGGCTACAGGCCTCTAAAATTTGTTACAATGAGGCTTGAGGGCCTATTTATTATTGAGAAACAATGGAAAACCCTAAACATCCAAAAACCTAACCCTAGGAGATGAAGCGCCAAAACTATGGGCCCTGTTTGGGTTAATTGGTACATCAATCTTCCCTGGGGCATAACTTTGGCATATGATCTTCGTTTGACGCGCACAATACCTCGTTAGAAATATATATATGGGGACTATAAATTTTTACATTAGAAACATCAAAGGAACTTCCATGTTTCTCCTGGTTTTTCCAAAAAACATAGTTTAGGGCCTCAAAATGGCTTTGGAAGTTCAGGACTCGAAAAACTGCTAAAAATAGTAAGTTGTGCGGAAACTAAAAAAATGAAATAATCGATGGTGGGGGTTCAAATGGAATAGGTGGGTGGCCACCAATTTCCACCTGGATCATTAGGGTCTCAAAATGGCTCAAGAAGTTCAGGACACGAAAAATTGCTAAAAATAGTACGCTGTGCTGAAACTGAAAAAAATGAGAGAACCAATGGTGGGGGTACAAATGTAATAGGTGGGTGGCCATCGATATCCACTTGGATCACCTAACCTCTCCCAATTGAGACTGAAATTCCCTCAAACACTTGATAAACATGTAACCTACACGTCATGAATGCATATCTGAACATAAGGATTTAGAAACTTATATGAGGTTTAACAAGAAGGACTAATGCCTTCTCACAAGAGCTATCATATCACCAATTAGTTCATGCATTCATTATTCATTCAGTTATAAGTAAAAACATGATGAAAACCATGAATAAGATATGTCATAAAACCATTATTATAACCAACATATAACCAGATTAATAACAATGATAGAACAAACATTAAGCAACATAGTAACAAGTACATTTACTCATCAAAATCAAGAGAAACTTATCTCTTATTAAAAACATGCAAAATCCAACGAGGCTCGAGAATTACATGTACCACCCAACCATATATTGGGTTGAACCAAGTCTTTCTTTCAGCTAATTTCCCCCGTGCCATAGGTTACTTTTGAAACCATAGGTTTAAATCCTATGAGTTATATGTTGCTTCCGTCATACTCCACTATATATTATCCTCCATCACGATCGTGACACGTTGCAGTCATTTACTTGTCCACCGTCCATATTGTATCACTCACGTCATACCCCTACCCCACCATTCAAATGATCCCCGCCGTATGTTAAAACTCCACCACTTTGTCGATCATCCATCACATCGCACTTTAATCTGACAGACCGTGTCAGAATTCGGTCCCCCCTCATCATCCGAGACTTAACGTATCACTCTCCCCAAATTCCTAGGCTAAAATTAGGAGTGAAGAAAGGTAACCACAAACCAACTTTTATTTAGGCAGCTAGCCCTACCTAACCAGAGAGGGCTCTCTCTGTGTCACTTTTTAATTATTCAATTTTAGGGGCGAGTACTAGAGTTTAGGCTTGATATAGATTAATTTATTTTAGGATTTGTTTAATGTTTTGTTTGCTGGATAAGATTATAATAAGTGAAAGCTAAAAATGATTTCAAAGGCTGTACAACAGAAAACTGAGTAAGGAAAGACAGGCAATTTATTTAAGCACATTTAATTTTTCATTGATATATAATGGTAGAAAAGAGAGAAATATGAATGAGCATTTTTACAATGTGTTTTTACATGAATTCATTCATTAAAAGAAAGACAAATTGTAAAAATATTAATAAACAGAGCATTTGACTGATTTCTGCTTATAAAATGAATAAGATTTACACATAATATGGAATGGAAATGAACTAACAAAGAAAGGCACAATGCTTGACAAAATACCACATGAATCTCACACAATTGCTGCAGACTCCTTGATTTTCATTAATAGCAGGTCCAAAAAAATACACAGGGTGTTCAGAACTCTATTATCCAACAAAAATACTTCGTACAACGAAGTATAAATACAAAAATAAAATACAACTGTTACATCAAATGCTATCCAACATATATCACTTTATTAGCTAACTAACTCTAACTGCATAATGGAAAATAAATTAAATCTGTTATGATATCATTGACTGTAATTGAAAGCCATTGTTGAAGAAGAAAATCATGTGTTGCATTGTCCATCTGTTGGCTGCTAATCTGGAAAAATTGACGTTTCCACCTTTAACAATTACTCCTGAAACTCACATAATTTTTCCCAGTGCTCTGGATAGTTAATTTAATTACCCTACGGTAAATTTCATCTGCCTCAGTTTACTTAGAAAAATTTGGCTTCACAAAAAAGACATGCTTGATTTCATATTCAATATAAATATCATTTCTTATTGCTCCCAACAATGCTTTTCTTGTCAATGTGTGTAATATTCCTATTTAGGAACAACTCATGAATGATGCACTTAAAAACAAAATTTCAGAAAAATATGCTTTAGAAAAGGAAAATAACTCTTGGATCCTTTATATCAGACAATATACAAACTAAATCCAAGATTTGAGCTGAAACGAATAAGACTAGGTGGGTTAAACAGATCTCCTGCACCTAGTTATCTTTAAGAGAAGGCCCAATGAGGGGCTGCAGCACAGTAAAACACTCTACTGAAAGTGAAGAGAGCTATAAATGCATAAAATGTGCTGATATACACTCAGAAACTTATTTCAAGTACAACAACAACTTAGATATGAATTTAGGATCCAAAAAGTGAGGAAAAGCAGTGATTTCGACTCTAAAATAAATGTATTCAGACATCTGCGTAAAATTAAGGGAAATTACAGGATTTTATTTTATATTAGGTACTGAGAGATCTATGCTCCGAATTTCAGCTCAAACAAAGCATTCTAGCTATGTTAAACAATTCCTCCATTCCTGGATAAGCTTAAAAAGGTTGATTTCCCATGACTTGGAGTATGCAGAAAATGGTTGAAGCATACATTGCGTGATTTCTGAAGAAATTAAAAAAAATATGTCTGAAACATCAGATCTGAAGTTTATTATAACTGAGCATGAAGAAAAATGGAGATTCAACTCCTTTTATACATCAAATAGATCACTCGGCAAGGGGATTTCATGAAAGAACAAATAAAAGTATCAGATCTGCAGAATATGGATCTGGAAAACGCAAAATCACTGAAACTATGAGTATATGAGCTGAAATATACAAAATTAAAGAAGAGGACTGAAATAAAAACTTTACAGAAGAAGGGATGGCCCTTCCTCAAGGAAATAAGCACCAAACTAGGGTAGAAACCCTGTTGCAGCAATGCACTGGAAAAATGACATAGTTTCTGAAGTATACTGCGTAGATGATGTTGGAAGGTCCTTTAGATTGATGCCAAGATCTGGAACTGAAGCTCAATTCTTCCTCACTAATCTCCCAAAGAAAGGAATGCTCCCTTTTCTGCAAAACTAGATCTGGAAGTGGTGTTGAAAAATCCTCACTGCAACACCCTACAACACAACAATTCCTGCCCAACAGAAATAACGCTGTGATGGAGGAAGAAGCTTGGCCTCAAGCCTAGAGGTGATGCATTTCAGAACATACTCCTTCAAGAGCTCCTCAATGAAGGAGGAGGAATCCCTAGACAGGAAATTCCTCTCTCTCTAGCTAAACAACCAAGAGAGTTTGAGTTGCTTAAGCAATCTCAAAATTGAATTATCTTCAACTACCTTTCCTTGTGGCCTTCCTCTTCATTTTATAACATTAGGGCTTAGAAAAACCTAAACCACCTCCAATGAGTTAACCCTTTTCACATGAAGGGTCTCCATTTAAAACTGCGCTGATCAATAAGGAGGTTCAATGCATCTAGACACTGCTGAGATTTGGTCCTCTTGACCCAATCGATATTCTTAATTCCTCTTCACACCTAAGTGTATTCTATTGAAATGGCCCATATTTTTCCATGTTCACATTAGGAATTGATTTATTTTTCTGATTAGGAGTTTTAGAGTTCCTCCTTTACACTTTTATTCATGATTTAAGCAAACTGAAAATAAAATGCAATGATCCCATTAGCTGCAAAAATTGGGAATATTACAGTGTGCCATTAATATTTGCAAACTTAGTAGTATCCCTTGAAATTTACTGCAGTCTCTTTCCATAATCATCTATGGTCATCAGTTTATCATTAATTACAAAAATAGAAGGCATCCCTTTCTATGTTAGAGATTCTATCCCGTTGAAGAATCTATGAACTGTAACCTCCAGACTGTGACATTTTTCTTCCAGTTGAAGAATCAAATTCTTTTTTGTCAACACTTTATTTACTTCCAGTATGGTTTCTGTTTTGTCCTCAATACCCAATTCATCTAGCTCATACCTTTTCTTTGAATTTAGAAATCTGATGATGCTATTTGTTGTTGCAGGCTTATCTCCCAGCCACTCTTTGATTGTTGTAATTTCCTCATTTTACCTCTAAATCAACTCTTTTTTTCTGAAATATGATTTGTATTCTTGGCCAAATTTCAGTGATGGACTCAGTGATGTCTGTCCATATAATTTATTTCACCTGGCCCAAAGTATTACCAATGGAGGACTCCTTTTGTTCTTTATGTAATATTTCAATCAACTTTTTAGCCCTCTATGCTTTAGCTGCATGGGAGTTATCAGCATTAGTCTTTGGTAATTGCAGAAATTTTGCCTAATCCTACAACCTTTTGATCTCTTCTTCTTGAATGGACATGTTTTGAACAACTTTAGTAAGCTATTTAGCTCCATGTGTAGTGCTATCTGTAGAAGTTTGAGCTATTGGAATAGCTGCTAGTGGCACTGCTTCTAAAGGGGCCTTTGATGTCTTCATTGCTACTTCCTTTTCCTTAATAATCTTCTCCAACTCTGATTCCATTTTCTTTAATTGGGAATTTTGTTCCATTATCAACTTCATCATATCTGTATTTTGACTTTCATTTTCTTCAATATCCTTTGCCAAAGGATCTTATGTAGAAGGGATTTTCAATTGCTTTCTCAATGCTACTATATCAACATTTTTCTTCTTGATGATCTCTTCAATATCATTCACATTGGATGGATCATATCCAATCTTCACCACCAGGTCTTCTAGAGTCTTTATTCTTGTGTATTTTGGAAATGAAGACACCTTCTCCAATTTGAGCTGTGACTGCACATTTTCTAGAGAAACCTGCAATTTTGACAAACTTAAAGCAGTATTAGTGAGAGTTGATGAAATCATCTCACCAATTTGCTTATAAAGCTCCGTTTGGTCTATTGGATGAATTTATTTTGTGTCAAGTTCAAATGTAGCCTTCTTA